>NWSH02000323.1:2228498-2243485 GCA_002382865.2 Heliothis virescens
AAATCAGGGAAAAATAAAAAGGGTACGGTAATTAGGCGAAGGACGTTTTTTGGAGAATGACCGTTTTGATTATGTTTATATTTTCGGAAATAATTGCTCCAGAGGCCGAAAAATAGGCGTCCCCCCCCCTCTAACTTTTGAACCGTAAGTTTAGAAAATATGAAAAAAATCTCAAAGGTAGAACTCTATATAAACTTTCTAGGAAAATTATTTTGAACGTGATACAGATAACAGTCTTTGAGGTATAGCAATTTTTTTGGAAACCGCAAATTATAACTTTGTTATTCATATATTTTGTATGAAAAACAAAGTTATTTTTTGTTGCCGAAAAATATTTGTATTTTGGCTAGTTGTAGGTAATAGATACGTTCATTTTTCATGGATAATGGTACGGAACCCTTCGTGCGCGAGTTCAACTCGCACTTGGCCGGTTTTTTTCGGTTTGGTATCAGAATGTACAAAGTACAAGTTTTGTGTCTAAAAGATTAACACAGAAAAAATTTAGCGAGACCATTGAAAAGGCGCGAGCGAAGCGAGCGCGATTTTTTTTCAAGTTTTATTTTATCTTAAAAGGTAAACACAGAAAAAAGAAGTGAGAGCATTGAAAAGGCGCGAACGAAACGGGCGCTTATAATTTTGTTAGTTCGATGTTTAAACGATAAACCCAATTGAGGATTGTAAATGCGCGAGCGAAGCGAGCGCGAAATTTTTTTTAGCTTGAAGATTATACAATACATAATTAAATAATAAATAGATGTTTCTTTCTTCCTTTCTTACATTTTGCCGCCCCCTNGTTTTGTTAGTTTGATGTTTAAACGATAAACCCAATTGAGGATTGTAAATGCGCGAGCGAAGCGAGCGCGAAATTTTTTTTAGCTTGAAGATTATACAATACATAATTAAATAATAAATAGATGTTTCTTTCTTCCTTTCTTACATTTTGCCGCCCCCTAAGGGTCAATTCACACCGAGACGCGACGCGACGCGACGCGGCTTTGATATAGCGCGACGCCGCGCGGCGCCGCGCGGCGCAGCGCGACGCCTCGCGGCGTCGCGAGACGTATCTTAAAAACAAAGAAAACGCGAGATGCAGCACCGATCTTGCCCGCCGCGCGTCACCGCTGCGTCAAGATGCGTGGCGCTGCGCCGCGCTGCGCCGCGCGGCGCCGCGCGGCGTCTCGAGGTGCAGCGCGACGTATCTGAATTCTCACAATTAAATGTGTATCCTTTCGCGTAGTGAATAAAGTATATTTTGAGTCGCTCTATGTAAAATCTGCGTGCAGCGTCGCGTCGCGTCGCGTCTCGGTGTGAATTGACGCTAAAACGTGCCGCCCGGGGCGGGCCGCCCCCCCCGCCCCCGCCACGCTACGCCACTGCTATAAGGTAAAAATAAAATAATATGATTTTGAGGTTATATTTTATCTTTTTAACAAATTGTTTCATTTCTTTTTAGTTCCTCGAGGCAGTCTTAAGGAGACAATGCTGTGGGATATGTCCAACTTCGTCGAGATGCAAAGTTGTGCACAGTTAAATGCAAAATTAGCCCGGAACATAAAGTTCGTAGTAAACCATATTCAGCCACTATGGTTGTGGACGAAGAAAACAGTGCAATAGTGAGTGCCGAGTGTCATGATTGTGCTGCTTCTCAAGGAGGTTGCAAACATGTTGTGGCTTTCATCATGTGGGTCCATCGCAGGAGTGAGGAACCCTCATGCACTTCAGTAGAATGCTACTGGAAAAAGTCACGTCTAGCAAAGGTAGGCACAACATTAAAAGTTGTAACATCAAAGGAGCTCTCTAAAAGGAGTCCACGAAGTTACCTGCCAAATCCTAGTGTGTTGTCTGAATTTTTAAAAGAGGGAAAGGAAAGAAAAATTAAAAATGTTCAGTTGCTTAAACATCAGCCAGATTTCCACCAGAAAGATGATGTTATAATGTGTTCAATGCACCAACTGTGCTTGAAATACAAGGACGCTAACTATGAGAGCTTTTTAGTAAATGCCAGTTCCTTTATCACTAAAAATACCTTAATGGAAATTGAAAAACTTACAAGAGATCAATCCCAAAATAAATTGTGGTTTGAGTTGCGATATGGACGCATAACTGCATCAAAAGCTTATTCTGTCAGTAAATGCAAAACCCCTGATGGGAGTTTAATTGCCCAAATTATGTATTTTAATTGTAATTAGTATCATCATCCAACCTAGATGACCCAACAACAGCTACCTTAGAGCAGGATGATAATTCTTTAGAGAAGCAAGGTAACTCTCCGTCTATTTTATTTGTGGCTAATGAAATGTATGAACAAGAGGGTGTTGACTTTCGAACAGGCGATTTTTCTGGCACAGATTCAGGAGAAGAATACAGGCCTGGCCCTCGTTCAAGATCGTCTTCATCCAGTAGCTCCAGTAGCAGTTCGAGCAGTAGCTCCAGTAGCAGTTCGAGCAGTAGCTCTAGTAGCAGTTCGAGCAGTAGCTCTAGTAGTAGTTCCAGTGATACTTCTGTAGAAAACAATAATTCTAATAATGAGAATCTTGTTCACGAGTGTAACCAACCAGCACAATCTATCACTAAACCGAGGGGCAAAAAGCGTACGCGTAATCCAGCAACCTGGAAAAAGAATGTTGCCAAACGATTGAAAAACTCTGGTCAAGAGTATATCTCGGGAAAGACCAAAAAACTAAATCAAGGTAAAACAATGGGACCTACATGTACCTCTAAATGTCGTTTGTCTTGTGCTGCTAAGTTTACTGAACAAAAAAGGACCGAAATCTTTGAGTCTTACTGGAAGTTGGAAAGTAACGAGAGGAAACGGGATTATTTAAACGCTTGTACAAGAACATTAAAATGTGCTTATCGCCGCGTAAATACTGACAAAAAGTACGACAGAAAACCAAATACTGCATTTTACTTGCTAAATGAGAATAAGGACATCCGCGTCTGTAAAACTTTTCTGATCAACACTTTGGGTATCACACAACGGATCATACGAACTGTTATCGACGGCAAAGCTCAGAATGATGGTTTTATTCCGGCTGATCAACGAGGAAAACACGGAAAACAGTGTACATTGCAACCTGAAGTTATACAAGCAGTAAAGGATCACATCGAGTCCATTCCAAAGGTTGAAAGTCACTATCTCAGGGCTAGCACTAGCAGACAATACATTGATGGGGGCTTGACAGTGGCAAAATTACTCCGAAATACAGAAACAAAATAACAAGCCTATTGTGAACTACGACGCTTACTCAGGATTTTCAAACAAAATTTTAATATTGGATTTTTCAAACCCAAAAAAGATCGGTGCGATGAGTGTGAAGCATACGAAAATGCCTCTGAAGAAGAAAAAAAGAAATTACAGGATAGTTTCAAGTTACATCAAGAGGAAAAAAGCTTAAGTAGACTGGAGAAAGACAGGGATATGAAAAGATGTCATGAACCTGATAACAACACAATTGTTTTCACGTATGACTTACAAGCGGTATTACCATGTCCTGTTGGCAAATCAAGCTCATTTTACTACAAATCCAGGCTTAATTGTTATAATTTAACAATATCTGATGCAAACAAAAAAGAAACAACTTGTTATTTTTGGCATGAGGGGTTGGCTAATCGAGGAGCCATTGAAATAGGGTCGTGTGTATTTAAATACTTAGAGCAGATTGCAGTTGAAAAACCAGGCTGTGATGTCATTATGTATTCTGACAATTGCTGTGGTCAGCAAAAAAATAGGTTTGTTTTTGCAATGTACCTACTATTATGCAGTGAATCGCTTAAATATTAACTCCATTCAACACAACTTCTTGATTCGAGGTCACACGCAAAACGAGGGTGATGCAGCTCACTCGGTAATTGAAAAATCTGTAACCAGAGCCAAAAATGCTGGATGTATTTATGTACCCGATCAATACATTTCCCTAATCCGTGGAGCCAAAAAAACTGGCAAACCGTTTGTGGTAAATGAAATGAATTTTGACAATTTCTTCCAATGATATTATAATATATAATCATTGATTTCTTCGATTTGAAATCACTCGAGGAGAACATGAACTTTAATATGGCGAAAAATGTCAATGATTGTGTTATCAAGACCGGTGAAATTCCGTGAAATCAAAAGCATTATCAAAAATTCAGATAATTACCAATATCGAACTACATATAAAACGAACAATTGGGAGGAAGCAAAAGCTATTGTTCAACCGAAAAAACTACGTGGCAATAGAGGCAATCGAAGAATAGAGGAAATTGAATTGAAGGCAATACAATAACAAAATACCAATTTCAGAACGTAAAAAGCGTGATTTACTGCAACTATTGGAGGCTAATCTTGTGCCACGATTCTATGCAAGCTTTTATAATAATTTAATCTGTCTTATTTATATTTTACAAAGCCTGTGGGTACGTTAAGAGTAAACATATTTTTTACATAGAGTAAGTGAAAATACATAGTTGTATTTTATACCTACTGTTGATTATTCAGTACAATGACTGTGATTAAAAAGACTAATTAATAGTTAAGTTCGATTTGTATTTGATACCTACTGTTGATTATTCAGTACAATGACTGTGATTAAAAAGACTAATTAATAATTAAGTTCGATGGATAAGTGCAATGATAATGTTCATCTCCTCTGATTAACCTAAGTTTAAGGTGAATGCGACGACTAGAAGCGGGAAATTCAAATATAAAATGTTTTTTTTATGTTTTACATAAGTTAACATTCAATATGAGGCGTGATCTTATGATTGGCGGTTATAATATCCCACAAAGTAATTTCTGATGTCCTTGTTTAACTCCGAAACTTCTTACAAATTAAATAACTCTGTAAAAAACGTTTTATTGCGCAATAAAACGTTTTTTACAGAGTTTTTTTTTACAGAGTAAGTTTCGGAGTTAAACAAGGACATCAGAAATTACTTTGTGGGATATTATAACCGCCAATCATAAGATCACGCCTCATATTGAATGTTAACTTAGGTAAAACATGAAAAAACCATTTTATATTTGAATTTCCCGCTTCTAGTCGTCGCATGCACCTTAAGTAATAGTTGCATTGGCCGGGCCGAACCGCACACTCAAAAATTCATAGTTTTAAAAGTTTTGAGAAATCACGTAATTAATAGACTCTCTCTAAAAATACACATCTATGATATTTGGCAATTTATTTTGAAGCACCTATTTCAGGATTCGAGTAAACCCGCGTATAATAGGTAGTGTTATATTAATATTTCTTTGACAGGGGTTTCGCCGACAAATGTACGATGACCGAGCCTTGGTACGGAACTAAATATTTACAAGAGGACATCGAAGATTCTAAGATACAGGTATTTATTTAGTCCTATCTGTACTATTTTAATATACCGATTTAAAATATTGTTCACAGCTAGTATAGACTTCTGTACTAGTAATTTAATTGATAGAGTCGAAAAGTTTGTTTGTCTTATTGAGCGCAATAATATCAAAAACTACTGGCCCGATTTGAAAAAATCTTTCAGTGTTAGATAGCCCATTTAGAAGATTAGAATCTCAGTGTTAGGTGTTAGTTTTTTCGGGATACGGTTTAGACCACTGGCGGGCACTAGTATTTAGCAAAAATTACTGAACCGATTAAAATTAAATTTGATATACAGATAGGCTAGAGCTTGAGACAAACAAATGGCGGGTGAAACCGCGCGAGTTTCTATAATTTTTCATTGTTATTTTCTTTTAAACTAAGGGTCAATTCACACCGAGACGCGACACGACGCGACGCGGCTTTGATGTAGCGCGTATCTTAAAAACAAAGCAAATCGCGAGATGCAGCACCGATCTTGCACGCCGCGCGTCACCGCTGCGTCAAGATGCGTCGCGCTGCGCCGCGCTGCACCGCGCGGCGTCTCGAGGTGCAGCGCAACGTATCTGAATTCTTATACTTAAGGTGCATGCGACGACTAGAAGCGGGAAATTCAAATATAAAATGGTTTTTTCATGTTTTACCTAAGTTAACATTCAATATGAGGCGTGATCTTATGATTGGCGGTTATAATATCCCACAAAGTAATTTCTGATGTCCTTGTTTAACTCCGAAACTTCTTACAAATTAAATAACTCTGTAAAAAACGTTTTATTGCGCAATAAAACGTTTTTTACAGAGTTTTTTTTTACAGAGTAAGTTTCGGAGTTAAACAAGGACATCAGAAATTACTTTGTGGGATATTATAACCGCCAATCATAAGATCACGCCTCATATTGAATGTTAACTTAGGTAAAACATGAAAAAACCATTTTATATTTGAATTTCCCGCTTCTAGTCGTCGCATGCACCTTAATAAGTAAGAAAATGTCTGTTATCATTAGACTTATGATGACTTATGTTACATTTGCAATTAAAATAAATATTTTTTAAAAATACATGATGGCGTGATTTATTTTGTTATGACACAATAGACCGATTTAATATTTTCTAGAACCATAACGTCACTTCTGGGAGGGTAGTAATTTTTAAACTTTTATATTTCCATAATAATAATAACTGACATTTTCGCTTTTATGTTAAAATGAAGATTAGAGTTGTGTTTTAATTATTATCAATTTATTTTTTTATTTATTATTAAACAACAACTGTACAATGAAATGGGTTTTGAATTTTCAAATGCTTCTCCTGAAAAATTAGGTAAGATGCATAAGTGACGTTATTGTACCGTAGGTGCGAGATGGTATAAGTGCTGAATTTGTCATCGAAATTAAGTCCTAAACAAGTGCTAATAATTATAAGAACTATGTCCAGGGAGAACAACCTACAAAAATATATTATGCACAAGTGCAGTTGCAAATGTTTTTGTCACACAAGAAAAAGTGTTATTTTTGTGTAGCGGATAGTAACTTTGAAAATAATGAAAAGGTGAATATAATTTGGGTTATTCCCTGAGTACCCCGATCCCCGAGGCCCCCGTCCCGGAGCACCCCGATTTATTTTTATCTTGGTAAACTCAATTATAAGTCAGTTTAGCTTAAAAGTAGCGTCAGCAGATGAAACGTTAAATACATTTT
Source organism: Heliothis virescens (assembly GCA_002382865.2). Lineage (NCBI taxonomy): Eukaryota > Metazoa > Arthropoda > Insecta > Lepidoptera > Noctuidae > Heliothis > Heliothis virescens. The sequence continues at coordinate 2,235,529 of NWSH02000323.1, forward strand.
TATTACTTACTAAAATTATAACTTTAAGGAACAGGAAAAAAATATAAAATCTGCTTGGTTTAGTTAAATATTATAATCAGATAATACCTACAATATGTGTCTCATTTCCTTTTTCAAACTACCTACGTATTTAGATTTTCTGTATCTCTTCTTCTTTTCGAAATGGAACATTAACGTAATTAAAAAATACGCAATAACAGTTCCATTTTCAGGAATATTTTTTTATAATGTAGCATAGCAAATTGTTTAAAATAGAACGCACTAGCTCTATTGTTTATCATAATTAGGTGCCCGCTCAGGTAAAAAAATGCAACCCTTTTCGCCCGCCTGTGTGCTTTGAATTTGAAATAAATATTGTTGTCATAAATAGTAAACAAATTATATTTGTTAAGTATCTTTTGATAATATTTATATTTTTGATACATTTTATTCAAATTGTAATTAGATAAAACTATACATATGTGATTCAACATTGTACAAAATTTCAAATAAACTGCTGTCATATTATACCTACTAGCTTCTGCCAGCGATCATGTCGCTTATGCAGCGACAACGGGTCGTCATAATCAAAGATCTGAAACGTCGAACTGCTAAACTATCGGGAGTTACACGTATTATTGTGAGTCAATCATAAAAGATGGACCTATGCTGTCCTTGGATATTTTTTATATAATTTTAAGAAGAACATTTCCGTCATACATAATTTCTATGTAGCTTTAACTATTAAGGTTGTCCACGCGACCGAAGCTCAAAAAATGGAGTAACTTCTCCCGTTTTCCCAACATTTCCCTTCACTGCTCTGCTCCTATTGATTGCAGCGTGATGAAAAGTATCCTGTAACCCGCTCAGGGGTATGAATAATAATTGTACCAAGTTTAGTTAAAATCCATCGAGTAGTTTTTGTTTCTATAACGGTTATACAGACAGACAGACAAAAATTTTGCATTTTTGGCATCAGTAACGATCCCTAATCACCCCTTGATAGTTATTTTGGAAATATATTTAATGTACAGAATTGACCTCTTTACTGATTTATTATAAGTATAGATTTCAAACGCATGTATTTAAAGCACTTTTATGTTGACCATACAAGTTGAAAACATAGAAAAAAGAAATGTAATAATATTTATCGTCTTCGGGGTTCTCCGGGACGGGTGCCTCGGGGATCGGGGTACTCAGGGAATAACCCTATAATTTGTGTTCATTTGGATTCTGACTATGTTAATAATTTATTAGTTCAACTTTCAGCATTTTGGAAAGAGTATGTCTATCTACCCATTATTGAATAAAAGTGTAAAATAAAAATGTTTTATTTTCCATTAACTATGTTTTATTTTTAAACAGCTTGTCTTATATTTAAAATGATAGTTACTTATCACTTATCAAATACACATAACAAGTTATATAAATATGTAATGAAACTGGCACCCTTTGTAAACAAACATCTCACTGAAATCGTGAAATTATTCAACAGTTACACTTTATACATTAATTCATATCAGTAAAATTATCTGAATTTCACATAAACACTTAAATTGTTCTTAGACTACTCAACCGATTTTAATGAAACAAAGCTAAGAAGCATCTCAATTAAATTAGCTTTTCAATGAAAAAAAGCTGCATTGAAATTGGTCCAACCATGTGGGAAGTATGATGCCACATGCAGACACACAGGCAGACATATCACACTTATAACACTCTTTTTTTGGGTCAAGTGTTTCATTACATTCCATTCACATTACATAGGTAGTAAAACTTATGCCTAGATTTCTAACCTATTAGGTATACCTAATAATTATTGTCAAATTAAACAAGATCTTTATTTAATGATTGAGTCCTGTAAATTAATCAAAGCACAAGCTATTATAATTACTTCATCTAGTACCTTTATTAGATTGTTATTAATGCAAGCATGAGGTTTTAACATGGCAAACTCTCTCAAGCGTCGTATCACCCTCTCAATATGTATTCGCAAACTGGCAATTTGCTTAGTCTGGCAAGCTTCTTCCTTGGATAGTTTTGATCCAGTACTAACACTTGGAGGTCGAACTAAGTGAAGACCCGCTTGGAGTACCATCTGCTCTATATGTTTGAAACCCCTATCTGCCAGGATACATGAACCCTTCTCTAAAGTATTTAAGAAGTTACAAGTCTCTACTACACATACATCACTTGTTCTTCCTCCATATCCGGGTGAGATATAGTTCACCAACCCATCTGGTGTACTAGATATTAGGTATTTTAAAGTATTTGCCTTTTTATAATCCGACCATGTTAAAGCTTGATTTACAGCATTTTGGATTTCAATTTCCAAACAATCAATGATACAACTGACATTGTGGTACTTGTGTCTGAATGCCATAGGTAAACACTGTTTGATTGAATTTTTCTCCAAATTTACAATAAAAGGACACATAACACTACAAGTAATTGGTATGTATTTTAGAAATATCTTGCATGCATAAGAGACTGACATGCCAAACTCATCTGCAAGTTCTGAAAATTTTGTATCTAATCTATTTTTTTTTAGACATAATAATATATATTTTTCTGGGATATTTGTGTGCTTACTTATAATATTTATTAAATAATAACAATTTTTAGGTACCCCAATATAGAACTTCGGCCTTTTCCTAACTTTTTTAATAGTCATTTGAACAATTTCCTCCCGTTCTTGTTTAATAATTTGTTTGTTTATACTACTATTTTCTGAATATTCATTAAAACTACTATTTTCTGAAGACACCTTTATTTCTTGAGATATTAATGATGATGAGGAGCTTGAAAACTTCAGAAATAAAGCGCAGTTTTTTGGAGATCTTGACAGCACCAGATGAGGATGGCAGTGCCATTCTATTGATTTTTAGTTTCAACGGAGAGGTTGAAATAGATTTACTAAGGTTTTTCATTGGTGATAGTGCTATGTTCCTAAACTTTGTTGTAGTCTGTGTGCTTTTACTTCTAAATTTATGGCTTAAGGACACTTGTATTGATTTATCAGTTGTTATTGGACTACACAATACTGGTTGAAGCATATCTGAAAAGAGAAGTTTGCTTTAGGTATTTCAAGGTTTATGATAAAGGTAAATTCTGACTATACTAACTGATTATTCTATTTTACACAATGCTCAAAGACTATACTCTTTTTAGGCAATCTGTTTTTATATGCAACAAAAAATATGTAACTAAGTACATTGTTTACCTGAGCTTGGACCTGGTTGAACCTCAGTCACGGAAATACTTTGTGTAGAATGAGTCTGCTCTCTATTTCTCTTTCACATTCCGCTATTAATTCCAATCTTTGCCTTTTGACTGATAATGGTCGAGTTGTTATGTCTTCGGTTCGTCTTTTTCTATCGGGTTGACATGCAAACTTTCTTGGCACACAACCTGCTCTCAATCTGATCTGTGACACTGTGCCCATCAAATGATATTCTGGATAATTCTCCATATCATTGGCCAACTAAAATGAAAGTACAAACATTATTTACTTTATTTCTAACCTCAAAATTCCAGTTTTCATCTTTGAAAACTTGAAGAGAATAAATATTTTAATACAAGTAAATGTAACAAATATTATCAAACTTACATCAAAATGATCCTCACAGAAATACATTTTACTTTGTGTAGATACAAGTGCCGGATCCCGGCGGGCTAATTGAAGCCACATTTTCCGCATCGTTTTTGTACGTGGAACGTGAATAAAAAGTTTTTCAGGTGTTTTAATAGTTGTACTTTCACACAGCGGCACCGCACAATATTTATAAAATGTAGAATCCATATTATTATCACATAACTACGAAATAACTATTCATTACATTCAACTTCGGCAGTGTTTTGCAACAAGTGACGTCACAGCGGGCGTTTGACAGGTATCCGCGTTTTGCCGCGAAATTTTAAATTTAATTTTAAATAAATTATTTTAAAGGTATTACTGGTAATAAAAAAAATAATAATAAATAGTTTGGGTTATATTTGCTACTTATGCATGGTTTTAAACACTTTCTCAAAAATAGTCCACATCCCTATTGTGAACGTGTGATTCGTGCAGCGTTGCCAATCTGTGGGGAATTCCCCAAACTGTGGGAAATTTCAATTAGAGTGGGGACTGTAGTCATGTGGGGAAAATGCGGAGATTCACACAATTTACCCACAGTCCCATAGAATTTGACAATCGGCAGTTTGAATTTATTAAATCAAACCTCGTCAATCCCTTAAATCAAAACTGTTACCTTTGATTATATAAATGTCAAGATGGAGCGTCAAGTACGCGCAAACGTGTAAAAAAGTGTCAGCCAACTGTTCGCTGACAGGTGCTTTCCCGCCAGTCAGTACGGATCATGTCACTTTAGTTCACAATTCTGTGAGTTTTCTAACCAAATAGTTGGCTATGTAGCTGGTTGCGTTGTGCGGATTGTTAAAGTGTATGAACGCCTACGCTTATACGCATAGCAATGCCGCTGCAATGTCGCACGTATAGCGCCTTAATGTGACGGCGCTTCCCTCTCGTTGCTGTCTTGTGCACGGTCATTGTTTGTTCTTATATATTAATTATTTTAATTAAATATACAGGGTTACTTGTAACTCGCCGTATATCCGGAAGGAGGTGATAGAAGGGCCCAAGAGCAACAAATTAAGCCACTCTTACCTCTGAGCAAAGTTCAGTGGTTTTCGAGATATTGGCAATTTTTAAATTTTTGGAAATTAACCCGAAATTCGACATTCACAAGCTTTTTGCTTTTTGGCCATTGTTACACCATTTGAAAACCTTCTGACTAATCCTCTCAAGCTTACGCACTTTTCTGCCTCATTGTTTGAGCGCCGAAGTCCAGATGTAGGTTGCTGGTCTCGGCGGTTCAATAAAACTTCGATGTATTCAAAGAAGACTGTATTGAAGTATGGTAAGTACAAGAGAAAATCGCGCGTTGCGCGTGCGGTCGTGTATGCGCGACCGGGGTCGCTGAGCGAGTGTCCGGGGGTCCGGCGTATGGTGAGGGCCCAGCTTAGGTGGGGCGCACGATGACGTGTGCTGGCGCGACCTCATAGGCCGGCGCGATGTGACGGTCCGGAACATATTCCCCGGGTTGAAGCATGTGAAGGCTTCAAGATGATGATGATGGTGTGGTGACGCCTCTCTGGTCTGCGTTGATGGAGGCAGTAGTCACTGGTGACAGCTACAGAAGAGGTGGGTTAGTGATCTGCCGGTGAAAGGTATACATGAGTGGCCGTCCGATATGGATAGGTGTAGGAGCAAGATGAGAGAGGTCAGATGGATAGAGGTAGACGGTATAGAATTTAAGCAAGCCTCTAACCTGACCATAGCAAAGTGATCTCAACATGAAAAGGGTGAAAAGAAAAGGAAAATACAAAGAAAAAAGAAGCAGCTGTTGTCGGAGTACGCGCGACAGTCCGGATAACTGGCTGAAGGCCGCAAGAAACACGGGTACCAGCTCCAGAAGCACGGCTCCGGCTGCAGAGCACAAAACGCTTGACAATGTGTAGCGTAGTGTGTCATGTAATCCAGCCAGCGTATCAAAGACAATGATATGTCTTTGATGCGTAGCAATGTAAAATATGTATTTAAGTGTATGAATATGTGTGATGAAAAGGTCTGTGATATGAGGTTGTGGGATATGTTGCTGTGTAACGGTTCATTGTCCTTGTACGTATTAAATGTTGTATGTACGGATGATGATGTTATTGTGTGCTGTGTACAACCTGACCGCCAAAGAGTGAACGAGCTGATGGAATCAGCCTTCACCCCCCGAGATGTAAGAATCCCGGTACTGGTCTCAGAAGGTACGAAGCTCAAGTCCATCTCTGGCAGCTGAACCAGGTCGTGTCCACAGTCAGAGCCGTGCTGCCGGACGTCTTCAACGGGAAGCGCAGGCACGAGCGCAGCTGATGACGCACGCCCGTGTTTAAGGGTGAACTTCGCACGCGCCACCAGTGCGAAGTACCGCGACTCGATCCGCTCCCGCTCGTCGTACATGTCGTCGACGTTCTCCGACAACACCTCCAACTCCGTCTGAAACACGTCGAAGTCATCATACAGTGCCAACATAAAACTGATACGAGACTGTAATGCAGCCATATGGGCACTGTCTAAATATGAACTTGTTAAAGAATTTAAAAAGTTATCGAAACGTTCCAGCTCGGCTTCGAATCTACAACGCCCTCTAAGAAAATCATCCAACGTTGCATCAGCCATACTTTAAAGCGGTAAAGCAAACGTGGAAGAATAAAAAAAAAGAAACAAAGAAAAACCGTTAAGTATAAAATATAAAATGTTTAAATAGGCAAGCGACAATGAATCAGCTGATTCGAAGCGAACGACCGGGTTTAGGAACCGGTTTGCTAAGCCGCTCGCTAATGAGCTTGTTTACGCCAATGCAAATGAACAAAGGAATTTACTGTTTAAAAGATAACGAACTTATTAATATGGAAAAATGTTAAGATTTATGAATTTAGTAAGTATGAAATAAGATGTATGAGAGATCAATATGCCTGATCAATGTAAGAAGCCCTTTAAATTCCTGGATTCCTGGATACAAGGGAATAACGACAGGAATTCAAAGGGATATCGGAACGGACTCACTCAGTATGTTCCCTCCGTCCGGGTAGACACGTCTCCACTAGTCCTCCACGATGCGATGATGACGCGTAAGTCGCAGAGGCAGGTGACCAGTCCAAAGTCCACGGGCGGTTGCGCAGCTTGCAAGACGACTTCTCCTGTTCTTTGGTTCAGTTTTGCGAAGGACCAATGTTTGAGCGCCGAGGTGCAGGTGTAGGTTGCTGGTCTCGGCGTTTCAATAAAACTTCGATGATATTCAAAGTAGACTGTATTGAAGTATGTACAAGAGAAAATCGCGCGTTGCGCGTGCGGTCGTGTATGCGCGACCGGGGTCGCTGAGCGAGTGTCCGGGGGTCCGGCGTATGGTGAGGGCCCAGCTTAGGTGGGGCGCACGATGACGTGTGCTGGCGCGACCTCATAGGCCGGCGCGATGTNGGTTCAATAAAACTTCGATATGTTCAAAGAAGACTGTATTGAAGTAGGTACAAGAGTAGTCGCGCGTTGCGCGTGCGGTCGTGTATGCGCGACCGGGGTCGATGAGCGAGTGTCCGGGGGGTCCGGCGTATGGTGAGGGCCCAGCTTAGGTGGGGCGCACGATGACGTGTGCTGGCGCGACCTCATAGGCCGGCGCGATGTGATGGTCCGGAACATATTCCCCGGGTTGAAGCATGTGAAGGCTTCAAGGTGATGATGATGGTGACGCCTCTCTGGTCTGCGTTGATGGAGGCAGTAGTCACTGGTGACAGCCACAGAAGAGGTGGGTTAGTGATCTGCCGGTGGAAGGTACACATGAGTGGCCGTCCGATATGGATGTGTCTAGGAAAAGATGAGAGAGGTCAGATGGATAGAGGGAGAAGGTATGAAATTTAAGCAGGCCTCTACCCTGACCATAGCAAACGTGATCTCATCATAAACCAAAATGATAAAAGGTGAAAGAAGGAAAATAAAAAAGTAAAACGAAGAAGCTGTTGTCGGAGTACGCGCGACAGTCCGGATAACTGGCTGAAGGCCGCAAGAAACACGGGTACCAGCTCCAGAAGCACGGCTCCGGCTGCAGAGCACAAAACGCTTGACAATGTGTAGCGTAGTGTGTCATGTAATCCAGCCAGCGTATCAAAGACAATGATATGTCTTTGATGCGTAGCATTGTGAAATATGTATTTGAGTGTATGTATATGTGTGATGAAAAGGTCTGTAATATTAGGTTGTGGGATATGTTGCTGTGTGACGGTTCATTGTCCTTGTACGTATTAAATGTTGTATGTACGGATGATGATGTTATTGTATGCTGTGTACAACCTGACCGCCAAAGAGTGGACGAGCTGATGGAATCAGCCTTCACCCCCCGAGATGTAAGAATCCCGGTACTGGTCTCAGAAGGTA
>NWSH02000323.1:2243936-2258700 GCA_002382865.2 Heliothis virescens
AAAAAAAAGAAACAAAGAAAAACCGTTAAGTATAAAATAAAATGTTTAAATAGGCAAGCGACAATGAATCAGCTGATTCGAAGCGAACGACCGGGTTTAGGAACCGGTTTGCTAAGCCGCTCGCTAATGAGCTTGTTTACGCCAATGCAAATGAACAAAGGAATTTACTGTTTAAAAGATAACGAACTTATTAATATGGAAAAATGTTAAGATTTATGAATTTAGTAAGTATGAAATAAGATGTATGAGAGATCAATATGCCTGATCAATGTAAGAAGCCCTTTAAATTCCTGGATTCCTGGATACAAGGGAATAACGACAGGAATTCAAAGGGATATCGGAACGGACTCACTCAGTATGTTCCCTCCGTCCGGGTAGACACGTCTCCACTAGTCCTCCACGATGCGATGATGACGCGTAAGTCGCAGAGGCAGGTGACCAGTCCAAAGTCCACGGGCGGTTGCGCAGCTTGCAAGACGACTTCTCCTGTTCTTTGGTTCAGTTTTGCGAAGGACCAATGTTTGAGCGCCGAGGTGCAGGTGTAGGTTGCTGGTCTCGGCGTTTCAATAAAACTTCGATGATATTCAAAGTAGACTGTATTGAAGTATGTACAAGAGAAAATCGCGCGTTGCGCGTGCGGTCGTGTATGCGCGACCGGGGTCGCTGAGCGAGTGTCCGGGGGTCCGGCGTATGGTGAGGGCCCAGCTTAGGTGGGGCGCACGATGACGTGTGCTGGCGCGACCTCATAGGCCGGCGCGATGTTACGGTCCGGAACANAGGGCCCAGCTTAGGTGGGGCGCACGATGACGTGTGCTGGCGCGACCTCATAGGCCGGCGCGATGTGACGGTCCGGAACACTCATAGAACAGCTTAAGGATGTCGAATCTAACAGTATTGGATTTGGTAGCGTCGATTTTATACAAGGACGATTTGGTTACTTGCCCGCACTTAGTAAGACACATACAAAAGACAAATTGCGAAAATCTCGGAAACCACTGAACTTTGCTCAGAGGTAAGAGTGGCTTAATTTGTTGCTCTTGGGCCCTTATATTATCTCCTTCTGGATATACGTCGAATTACAAGTAACCCTGTATAGTCCTGATTATACTGCTTTTGCCTTTATTTCATCAGGTTATGGGCCGTCCCAAGCCTGCCGTATGTAGTTATTTTTGTGTTTTGGGCAGTATTTAGAAAGTTTCAGCAAAAAGTAAAAAATCGTAAGCACAACCTCACTTTTAGTTACCGGCTCGCGAGTGTTTTTACTTTTCAGCTTAGTATTTACAATTGAATGGTACATACATTATAATGACTGGAAATAATTCATTGATTTTGATTAAAAAATTAAAGGATCGAGAGAATTGGCCAAGTTGGAGTTTTGCCGTCAGGGCATACCTACAACATGAAGATTTGTACGGCCATGTTTTAAAAGAACCAAATGAAAGCGACACCCAGTCAAACAAGACATTATTACGAAAAAAGGTCAACTGCATTCCTTGCGTTGAATCTTTAGAGATTGATTAAAGTTGAGAGAGAGATTACAGTTCCATGAATTAGTATATAAAAAAGATAAAGGTGGACTAGTTTATGCTTCGCAGGATGTATACGCTGTATGCAATAGAACTGAAAAAGTTATACGCCAATTTATTAAAGAAAAGTTCAAATTTTACCAAAATAGTATCTACCGTACTTAAACACTTTGTGGGTGGCGTTAATTATTTTCCTGTAGTGACGGGTCATGTTTGCGGGGTTCTACATGAAGCTAATTTGATGAGACTGATCGTGGAAAAGTATTTGACAATAAGGTATTACCACAAACTAAAATTGGAAAATATAAATAGTAACTTAGCTTCTAAGAAAAAAATGTTCAAAAAACAAGTACATAGAGATGGGCACTGTTTAAGATTCTTTTTCACATTTTTTTTGTAAACGTGTTTATTTACAATTAAAATAAAATTTATTCTATTTTGTTGATCTTTCATTTCAGTTTTTCAATAATGCCTAAAATATTGTAATATTTACCTTATAAACTTAGTTCATGTAACTACAACCTTCTCCCATCCAATTTAATCAAAAATATTTATTTAAAGCAGTAACGGCTTCATAAGACTAAAAAAACTAAACCTGAATAAATACTTCTGTGAATAAACTTTATTAAATTACAATTTTTTTAAATGTTATTTATGGGAGAATGTTAGTAGCTGGTAACATTATTACGTAGATGCGCCGTGTTAAACCACGCCCACACGCACACATGCTAAAATTTTAGACTCGTTTTCCATCTAGACATAGTGCGACGTTCCATCTAGACATTATAGTATAATCAAAGACCTCTTACCTGTGCTGAACCGATTTCCAATGTTTGGAAAAAGTCATAAAAGCACAAACTTGAAATGACGAGTGGCGACCTCACGCTTTACTGGATTTTGCTGAGCATGGCCTTGTCGAATATAATGATGGAGAAAGTTATTGGGGTAAAGTATTTGAACTTAAAAACAGTGCAGGGCAACTTTTATTCACAAATTTAAAATTTAAAAATTAAATTTAAAAAGCGCAACGCGCATGCTACTTGCGCTTCCATTTTCAAACGCATCTGTTGAGAGAAAATTCAGTGTATTAAAAAATTTTAAAACTAAGAACAGAAATCGACTAAAAACAGATACCGTCACTAATGTCAGTCACTAATGGCTACCAGAAGGAGTGAAAAAACAGGGGGGGTGTTCTAAAAAATCCGTGTAAATCCATGTTGTCTACAACTATATGGCAGAAAATGCATCTAAAGGAAATAAATAATGCATTATTATTATTGAAACTCAACGATACCCACATTACCTACTGACCGAAATTCTATTCAAAGGGGAATTTGGACTACTAGCATTGGCAACACTGGATTCTTGATTCCATTCGAAACATGTATTCGACCATTATTCGACTGAATGACTGGTATCTATGGTCATGAATAAATTAAAAACAAAAAAGATTCCATTCGACGCGATGACGATAGTTTTGCCGCGCTTTTGTATATAATTTCGATTTCGTACTATATTCGATTGCAAATCCTGTATGAATAAAAGACCGCAGATTTTATAACTCTGTGAGCGTGGCCGGTTTTTATTGTTTGTCAAGATCCCAGTGGTGACAAACTAAAGTGAACCTTTGATTTTTTTCGTGTTTTGGATGTTTTTTGAGTTTTTTGAGACAGAGACTCGTGGTATTCTAGTGTATTCAGTGTTGGCACGTGCCTTGTGCAATTTTCGGTTGTAAAAGCCGAATTGAGAGGAAAATCAATAGAATAACATTTCACTCGTAAGTAGATCAAACTGTTAATAATTTGGTCTTGTGACACTTTGTGGTGCCTAATCATGTCATTGTACAGTGATATTTAGTTGTTTTATCAACAAAACCACTCACCCTCAGTTTCGCAGGTTTCAGATACGTGTTCAAGATAGTTATAAATATGTGCTAGTTAGTTAGTCATAAATATGTGCTAACCCAGCTTTTATGTACTAACTCAGACAACTGCAAATGTTTTAACTTGTAAAAATAAATTCTGGAATGTAATAAATTAACAATTATTTTCTATTTCAGTTTTCCATTGGATATGATAACAAAATCCAAACGGGCTACTACTGGATGTAAATTTCCAACCAACAAAATGTGCAAAATGATTCATTTATTTATACAGAAGAAGAGGGTTGAAAAAGATTTTTCTGTACCATAGAAAACTGAAAGTACTTCAAGTTTTTTTTGCATTATCTTGACATTATGAGTGCTGTTAAACTTAAATTAAGTTAAATTTTGAATGTTTCCTACCATTCATATTATATTTTACCAACTACAGTTGCACCGTTGCACATGTAGGTGGGCATGCGCTATACCTATACCTTTTCATCGAATGGAGGCAATAGAATTCTTTTAACCATCTCTCTTTTGTATGTTCTTGACTTGGTAATTACTAATAGGTGTGGGTAAGAAGGTGTATGCTGGCATGGTCACAATATTTTATACTACATTAATTATTAATTATTTTTTGTATACTACATGTATTGAATTTGTATAGAATCGGTTCTTCAAACCATGATTACAGAATTGTGTTGCTGGGGAGTTCGTTCCACCATTTCTTCTTCACAGCTAAAACACAGGAAGTGGTGAAGGGTTGGTGTTTCTGGGGCTGTCTTTTGTACACTTGGCCTGTGCTGATTTTCAGCCTACTTTGAATAAATGACTATTTTATCTTTCATTTGTGATACATATTGAAATAAAAACTCAACAGGGTACAGTCAGCTGCTGGCCATTAAACATGCATTATCAACTGAACATGCTACCTTATTTAGTTTCACACAATACATATATAATTTTATTTGTTGTTAACTCATTTAAATATTACAGATAAAGTCTTCAGTTGGCCAGAGCACAGCCAGTTGCCTTCATGACACCCTGACAAGTAGAAAACATGGTTGGTTCTGCAACTATTTACTATGTTACATTCTTTTTGTCTGCTTTTATCTTGCCAAGTTCAATTTGTTACTACATTGTAATATTGTATTTTAGCCTATAATTTGTAATAAAAATATGAATCCATTGATAAATGTTACAGATTACGAGTTTAGCAGGCAATAAGAAGAAGACAGCAGATAATATTTTAGTAGAGGTGCATAACATGCAGCCTAAGAAACTATGGTAAGCATACCTAATGCAAAAAATCTCAAATTCTTAACATCATTCATCCAGTACCTGTGGCTAAGTCAAAGCCGCATGGATCAATTGATCATTGATCTTGTCATAAAAAATTCTTCCGTGTTTCGGAAGGCACTATAATCTGGTGAGTCTCGTCTGTCATTTGACCTTTGAAGCTAGAAAGTCTGGGAACCAGTGTTACCAATGGCTATCGGGTTGCCCGGGTAACTGGGTTGTGGAGGTCAGACAGGCAGTCGCTCCATATAAAACACTGGTTCTTAGCTGCATCCGGTTGGACTGGAAGCCGACCCCAACATATTGGGAACAGGCTAGATAGATAATTCAATCTGAAACATGTCTTGCGTCACAAAAAACGAGTACATATACTCGACAACCGCACAGAAATGGTAAAATAAATTAAATGTTTTATATAAAGATCGCTGATGCTGCTGATCGCTGCTTGTGGTAGCGTCGGCGGTTGCGCCCCTCCCTCAGAAATATGCGAAGGACTGATCCTCGCATTATGCTCCTGAATGGGTGCTGCTTGTGGTACCAGTCGTCTTTTTCACTATATACATTATCCTTTCAATATTTGTTATGATAAATGTACCGCAGTTCTACTAGACTGATATATGAAATGATCATATTGTATTCAAGCCTGGTACATACAAATAGGTAATTTAATAATATCATGAAAATGGTGGCTTAGCTTATTGATTGTTAATTTTGAGAAGTAGTTCACTGCTTGAGTTCATAGACATAGGTATAAAGGGTGTGTGCTAGTCTTATGTTTTTGAAGACATTTTACGTTGTATTTATTTAATGACATGTTTATTTTTTATCAAGTATAATATAAATATTTGGGGATGTCTCATGTTAATTTTGACTTTCGGAAACTGCTGGTTTTCAGCCTACTTTGAATAAATGCTTTTTGATTTTGATTTGTGGCTTGCTAATTTTATATTACCTATCTACCTTCATTTTATTACCATAATCTATTTTGTTTTTCTATGTAGGTTTGCCAATAATTATTTATTTTATTGCCTAAGGGTTTTAACAATTCTTCTGTTGTGTCATAATCTAGACTCTGAAGCCATATAGTCAGCTTATTTTTACATTGTGATTTAGTTTAGGTTACAATGTTTAATCTTGGTTTATTTTGTTATATAGGAAAATTCCAAAAAATCCAAATAAAATATGTGAAAGAACCAGTGTCAAACCTATTTACCAGTCGTGGTCCTTTTCTTTCGAAAATTATTATGGGATTGATCTTCTTCTTCTTTGCGAGTCGATGGCAATCAGTCTCAAATTTTTGAGGCCCAGTAGTTCGCCACGTGCACAGCATTATCAGTGGCATATGGCCACGTGCACAGCATATGGGATTAATGAGTGTATTTTAACTATTGTCACTAGAATGAAAAGTTGTCTAACCGTCAATACATTACACTGTTGATACAGCTCAAACGTGGGGTGAAGGATAGATAGAAAGCAACTTACTTTAAATACAGCAGAAATTTTAATGAATGTTCATTTACATGCACTTCCCCAAGTAGTTATGCAGTAGGTAAGCAGTGATCGACAAAGTGCTCAACATGCGGATTTGATAACTTTAGGGTCTGAAATATGACGCAGTTTTGAAGATAAAAACCAGTTTCTGGATTCTTTTTGCTAGTGAATTGATGTGTGGTTGGAAGTTCAGGTGGTCATACATTAGTACTCTTAGGTACCTAATGCATGATGTTTTTGTTAAATTAGGACATGCGCATGGCCTATCTAGGCCACAGTTGTGTGCATAAAGGTTTAAGTTAATTAGTTTGTTGTCGTTATTGCTTGTTCATGTCTTCAAGAGTAGGTCATTTACTTTGTCTAATCCACATTAAGGGTCAGTAGATTATCGTAAAGCCTATATAAATACTATGTTGAAGCCTATCTGTGCGTGAGAAAGACCTCACTCCACGTATCGCCATTAAATAGTAATGCCGTCTCATGCATCAGTGTTTTACAGTTGAGTAGAATATTGGAGCTTGTTGGCTAGTATTTTTTCAGCAAGCTTTATGCCTTTGTTGGCAAAGAAAGAATTAACATTATTAGTTGACTGTACAGGTGCAGTTATCATATATTACTTGTGTTGATTGTGGACGAGTTTTGTTCGTAAATGTTATACCTTCGCACATTTTTTTGTGTTATTACCGGCTTTGTTAATAATTAATTTCTCTTGACCTTTTTTAAAGATGTTATCGCAAAAGTTTTTGTATCTCTTTGAAGTGCATTTGATTACATCATTGTAGGGTAACTTTAATGCTTTTTGGTATAGTTTGTCACGATTTCGCATGCATCTTAATCCGAAAATCTTAATGAAACGCATAAGCCAATCTACAAAAATTGATTCTGTTATCCAGGCTGAGTCAGAAACACAACCAACATGTTACTATTACTGTCCTTTATAAGCAATTCAAAAGCATTCATTCGCATTAAAGCATTTTTAACTGTGGTCACGGAGCCTCGTTTTGCGCTGATGCATTTTCCTACTTGGTTTACTCCTTTCGGTGCGAGAACCCTGGAGTTTCGTTATACAGTACTAATCCCCGTTCGATCAACATTGTATGCACGCAAAGATATTAAACATATACTAGCAATAGACAGGACATAGTGAATAAAAGTGTGATGCAAAAGCTTTGTCCTCGAGGACAAATTGCGCTCAGTCTAATACGGCGCCTGCGTATGTCAACACATATTTGTGTCCATTTTCTGTACTCAAAGAAAATATTTAGCTGCCGTAAATA
Source organism: Heliothis virescens (assembly GCA_002382865.2). Lineage (NCBI taxonomy): Eukaryota > Metazoa > Arthropoda > Insecta > Lepidoptera > Noctuidae > Heliothis > Heliothis virescens. Next base: position 2,251,394 of record NWSH02000323.1, read on the forward strand.
TGCCGTTGCGCTTTACGCTGCTGCAAGTCTCGCTATGGAAAAATGACTGGACCTAACATCGGTTTATTTTCGTTAGTATTTTTAATATTTACGCAGTATTTAATTAAATTCAATAATTTTCGTAATAGTTCTAGAATATTCACAGATCATATAATAACGCCATCTATTGCCGAGTAGATTAACAAAGTGTTTAACCCTCCAATACATGCATCATTTTTTGTAATAACTACACTTGCGCACGGTTTTCAACATTGTTAATGATTTTCAAGAAGCTGTGTCCCAAGGAAAATTACTGTACACCAAAAAAAAACACAACTAATTGAAGCTTCAAAATTCTAGTTTTCAAATCTATCCATGAACATTTTTTTAAATCTTTAGTTTTGGAATAACTCTAAGGAAAGCAACGAAGGAAAAAAATTACAGAATTTTCCCCGACTTTGGAAAGTTTATCTTACTTAAAATCTTTTCATGGAAATTGAATGCGCTTTCATTTGATATAACTGGTTAGTCTGTACGATGTTTTTCCAAGGAATTAACGGCAACCATAGCAAAAATTATCTCGTGACTTTGTTCATTAAACACGTTAAATAATCATCGGAGAGAAAACCTAAGCGGACTTTTGAAATTTAGATACATAAAATTGAGAACCCCCTTTTTTAAAGTCGGTAAAAAATTTGTTTCGTCCGTCGTCTCACAGACCAATACGCGAGTATTAGAAGGTTAAGAAAGAAGGTAGAGGGATGTGACGTTGTTTATCGACTTTGTTATCGATAAAATGTCGTAACTAAGAATTCAAATAAGAAAGGTTTTCTTTTTCTATTTTAGTTTTCCGAATGTAAATAGAGAAGAACGCGAAAAGTGGATAAAGTTTGTGCAAATTGATCGCAGTGAAGCAAACTGGCTTCCATCCGCTTCTTCGAAGTAATGCTCTAAGCATTTTAAAAAAGAGGATATGTTTTATGGGAAAACTGGTCGGTCAATGTTAAAAAGAGGAGCGGTACCTTGTAATACAACTGAAGTAAGTTAACCGTTTCTTGATTTAATATAATTGTTCTATATATTGCTGTCCATCGAAATATACTTATGTCTGATTAACCCTTAGGTTTTATGTTAACAACTGAATATAGTTTGGTTTTTTTTAATTTTAGGACAATGAAATAAAACCCGAAGCCTCCAGATTTGCTACACCAGTCAATGTGGATGTCTCAGACAGTGGAGACTCAGACTCCATATTTGACACCCCGAAGAAAATTAAATTAAAAACTGAAGTTCGTAAATTACAAACGCAAAAACTGCATCAACAGATTAAAATTAGAAAACTAGGGCAACAGAACAGATATTTAAAAGGCCAGGGACTGCTTCGGCGAGGGAGATACTCGGCCGGCCGAAGTGCAGTGAGCTGGAGCCAAGATCGCTGGATGAGACTGAGGGTGCAGACCAGAAATGTGCAGCTGTCACATGCTGATGGTCAGGTTAACGCATTTGAAACTGGCTGTAAGACTCGTCGCTCGAAAACTTGAGGAAGGTCTTGATGTTGTTGCGTCATCACGTAGCGCGAAGGTTGCGCTGACGTCCAATGCGGGGTCACCACTGCGGAGGTATGAGAGCAGCGAGTAAAGCTCATCATACCTCGGAGGTAAGGGAGGATCCTCCGACCGGACAGGTGTTGTGTCCGGTGGTCGACAGTAGTTGTCGGGGTGTTCTATATGTATTCAATCTGCGCGCGAACACTGCTTGCGCGATGCAGGATGGTGCGCCTTCCGATGTGTACGTGCGGTTAACTGCCTCGTTAATAAGAAGAAGAAGGTGTAGGTAGTGGTACCGCTACAGTATTAACGCAATTATTTATTTCCATTAGAATTAGTTTTTTGCCATATAGTTGAAGACAACATGGATTTACACGGATTAAATTTTAGATCACCCCCCTGTTTTTTCACTCCCGCTCTAGTAGCCATTAATGATACTACGGTATCCGTATGTAGTCTATTCCGGTTTTCAGTTTTTAAATTTTTTAATGCACTGAATTTCCTTTCCACAGATGAGTTAGAAAATGGAAGCGCAAGTAACAAACTCATTGCGCTTTTTAAATTTCTGAATATAAGTTGCCCTGCACCATTTTTAAGTTCAAATACTTTAGCGGCTAAAGTAAGAAACTTATTGGGCTAAAGTTTAGCCCAATAAGTTTCTGCATCTTCATACTCAACAAGGCCATGCTCAGCAAAATCCAATAATGCGTGAGCTCGCCACTCATCATCTAAAGTTTGTGCTGTTATTTTTTTTTAATATTGGGAATCGGTTCAGCACAGGTAAAAGTGTTTTAATTTTAAACTGTTGTGCTACTGATGGATTTACTACAGATATAATTGAATATAAGGGATCTCTAAAATCAAATCGTTTAGTTATGTCTGTCGACAACTCAATGTAAAATTCCCGGCATGTTTTGTAAAAATCTGTAATAGCAACACGGGGCAAATTTTCGTCGCTAATCAAAATTTGCATACTTTCTGTTGCTTTAGATCTAATATTAATTTCATTTAAATTATCGAAATGTGTTGTGTTTCGGAATTCAGCTTTTAAAATATCATCACAGGACTTGCCATAGCTAATTTTCAAGTAGTTTGCAGCCAGTGTTTTCAGAAGTGTCTCTACTTCTGGCTTCAATCTGTAAAGAAGTGATTTTTCTGACTGAAACGTAGTTTTGAAATTCGTAAGCAGTGAAACTACGTAAGACATAAATTCTAAATACACCACAGTGAATCGGTTGTTCATTATCGTCAGCATTTCCTCAGTAGTCTTTGACGAAACTTACCCAAAAATATTTTGGCTGATATTAATATCGGATAGTCTGTATACTACCGGAAAATAGGTTTTAATTTATTTATGGACCATCTTTTCTTGCATTTTGTGTCAATTTTATTAAAAAAAAAAACAAGAAAATTAAGAAAGTTATGTGCATATATTTATATATTTTTACATATTTTCGTCGAAACTATAATATTTCGCAATAAAAAGTTTTTTACAGTTACATTTAAATTGTAAGAAGTTTCGGAGTTAAACAAGGACATCAGAAATTACTTTGTGGGATATTATAACCGCCAATCATAAGATCACGCCTCTTATTGAATGTTAACTTAGGTAAAACATGAAAAAACCTGCGAAAGAGCCTGCGAAGGCCTATTTGAAATAAAAACATTTGACTTTGACTTGACCAGTTCCTCCTGGAGCATCCAAAAAAACAAACCTTGACCATTATGATTGGTAACTTTTCGTATTTTTGTTCAAAAACAATTTTTTGCTCGAAATTAAAACCTTCTTTATTTCTCCCACGAAATAACTAACTTCACCAGTTCTTTGTGGTCTGCTCATTTCAAAACTAGTTAAATCTTTTGCAGTTATAATAATCCCCTAGATTTTCGAGAAAAAACCTGAGCCTAATGTTTTAAACAAACTAGTGTTCGCCCTCCCCACAGTAGGTTTGGTTCGAGCCTTTGACCCCGAGGCAGATCATCTCTCAGAAAAGGGCTATCGTGAAATAAGGTACAAATTACTAGATTGGGCATTTACCCGCTCCCTCGTATTGGGGCCACCTTCTATTGCAAACCGAATTAGGGGATCAGCAGCTCGCTCCGAGCTCTTTAAGCAATCTGTGAATTACATAATTACAGCCTTTGCTGCACACCCGGTACGAAGCTAATAAGATTCTATTGGACAGCCTCTCTGAGTCCGAAAAATCCAATCGTAAGAGGAGAAGTTGCTCATCTGTGTATGATCCCACCCAGTCACAAAAGCGAAGACGGACATCACTCGTGCCCTCAACATAACAAGACAGTAGGATCGAAAGCTTGGAAAAGAAAATGGACAGCATGTTTTCTCTCCTTTTAGAAAAGATTGGCACCCATCACTAGCAGCCAGCCAGTCTGGCTCCAGGCTCAGACAGTTGAACCAGACTCAGATAAGGAAAATTATTGTTCAGACCCGGAGGAACATTCAGGTTCTGAGTCATCGGATGGCTGCTCATGGTATGCCCCGAATATGAATATTGTTCCGAGTGGTCCAGAAATATCTGCGCCCACTGAGATAGAATTCCGGCCCAGTATAAAAGAGATGGACCCTCTGATACCGAACCGATTAGGAAAGAGGGGATCGATTGTCAAATACTAGGTTCGGAAGGCTGGAACCGGATCCGATACAAGGTCAAAAAACGTTTGCAGGCTGCCTCTGTTTTTAGTGCCTTAAAGGTGAATATAGAGCTCGGAAACTTAAAAAATCAACCATCTCCCTTCCTTGTTAAACAGGAAGGTATGCTCTGCACTATTAGCCATGGGTTGCTCTTGCAGAGAAAGGCAGTGGCTGATGGACTAAATAATATTGTGAAGAAATGTCCAGATGTTTGATTTGAGTTAGCCTTAAGCCTGGAATATTTTGTCCCGAAACACGACGCGCTTGATGACCCGATGACTCGAAATATTGTTCGTGATGCGGTGCATGCTCCTTGCTACCGCCTCGAGAGCGAGCGCACGTGTCCCTCGTCAGTTTCGCGCCATTTGTCACCAAGTGTAGTCGCGTATGCAACGGAATCTTAACATGGCTTTAGTGTGGGGAAATGATACCGTGCTTTCACTTCTGGATCTTTAAAAGTCATTAATTGTTGAGGGTAAATACGTCTCACCGTGATTATAGAAATAAAATGAAGAAAACTGACACATGGGAGGCTATTGCCAAACATAGAAAATCCCTGAAAAAATCTAGTTTGTGTTCAGGGGCCTCAAAGTTGTCGCTATCGCGAAAAATGACCATTACGGGAAACAAATAAATTTTCGTGATTATTTTAGCAATTCTTATGGCCTCTGTAACCATAAAACCTCATTATTAAAATTTTAAGTCAGATTTTTGCAAAAAAGCAATAAAGTGCAATTGCTATTCGTCTCCCTGAAATCCTTACTTTCTACTTAAATATTTGTTACGTATCGTCGCCATTTATCTGCAACCGAAGTAGCTCGTATTGTGACCCTTCTTCAAGAAGGCCGTAGGCAGGTCGAAGTAGCGGCTATAATGGGAGCAAGCTAGTCCGTTGTTAGTCGAATCTGCGTACGCTATAACGAGACTCGAAAGTTTCGTTCGTCGTCCAAATCTCGGTAGAGTCACTAGTCACTACCGACTTTGACGATCGAGCGATTTTTCGACAGGCAGGTCGGAATCCTACCGTGCACGCCAATACGGTCGCAAGTCAGTTTCCGAATCGTCGACAGCGTTCTCCACAACAGCACATCTCGGCTTCGAATAAAGATTACGCGCTAAATCGGTTTCGAGAACAAGGATTACGCGCCCGGCGGGCGAATCGCGTGCTCAAACTATAAGACATCATTGAGCTAGGCTGGCCTATGCGCGTGAACATCGCCATTGGAATCACAAAGAGTGGTGTAGAGTATTGTTCAGTGATGAATCCAGGTTTTGTCTACACGCCAATGACAGGCGATCTCTTGTTTGGTATCGCCGTGGAGAACGAGATCGGGACGGCTTTATCAGACAGGTTGCAGCATTCAATGGTGGATCGGTAATGGTGTGGGCTGGCGTGTCCTTCAGTACCAGTACCCCATTAGTAATCCTTCGCGGGACATTGACTGTAGAAAGTAGAAAGGTACCTCAAGTAAATCCTGGGACCGTACGTCCTGCCTATGCGTACATGGATGGGTCCCAACTTCATTTTCATTCAAGACAATGCTCGTCCACAAATGGCTTCACGTACGCGAAGTTTCCTGCAGGCCAATAATGTGACTACGCTGAATTATCCCGCTATGAATCCTGACCTAAACCCGACCCTGAGCATGTTTGGGATATGCTCGGGCGTAGATTGCGACGAGATTATTTACCAAGGCCTTTTATTATATTAAAAAGCTAATAAAAGGCCATGGTAAATGGGCTATCCAATGGAAAATCAAAAGCAAGGAATAGTCCGACAGGAACAAAAAAATGAAGCATATCATTTAATGATCGAGAAGTTAAAGGAGGTACCTATACCTGTTTATTAATTATAATGAGTTAGCTGTCCTTATTCTGTTTTCAGGTACAACATCTGTTGTGTGTAGTCTAGTCAGATATACTTATTTTAAACAAGTAGGTAGGTAGTAAGTCTATTCTGTGTCAGTTTAGTTCATCCTAATTTCAGTAGGTACCTATTTATTGCAATGCAGGTGGAGCCAAATGCAACCAGAGACACTGTAACAAAAAAAAAATCTTTGAGAAGTTCTCGTCGTAAGGAGAAGAAGAAAGTTTTTTCAGGATTCTCTTAAATCTGGTGTCAGCACGGACGACGTCTATCAGTCATCCTTATGGTACTATGAGTTATTGGATTTTGTAGTACATGACCAAGAAACTGCTCGGGACCCAATATCTAATTTCGTGGACTCTGTGGAATCCGAGGTAAATAATGATTATACAATAGTTATATTATTGTTTAGAAAAACGGCCGTTGATCTAGAATGGAGGCCGTTAATTGGCGAACGTAGTATAAGAGCACCCCCTGTGACTAGATGAAGCGGTCTTAAAGCTCATTTTTAGGGTTCCGTAGTCAACTAGGAACCCTTATAGTTTCGCCATGTCTGTCTGTCCGTTCTCGCTTAATCTCTGTGACCGTCAGCACTAGAAAGCTGAAATTTGATAGGAACCAATGTGAACATCAATCACGGCGACAAAGTGCTAATATAAAAATTGGAAAAATTTTTGTTTTATTAGGGTACCCCCCTACACGTGAAGTGGGAAGTGATTTTTTTTTTTCATTTTTACGCTAACGTGTGATATATTGTTGTATAGGGTTTATTGAAATCATTTTTTGATAATGTCAATATTTTCGGAAATAATCGCTCCGAAGTTAAAAAACAAAGCGGTTTTTCAAAGGCCCCCCCTCCACCCGCCCTCTCTAACATCTGAACCGTAAGTTTAAAAATATGAAAAATCTCAAAAATAGAGTTTTATAAAAACTTTCTAGGAAAATTAATCTTATAGGAAAATCAGATACTGTTCACCCCTCAATCGCTTTCGTTTTTCGACATTTATTTTCCATGTGTTAGGATCTCTGAATTTTCTTTTTTTTTAATTAACGGTAGCTTCTTCTAAATTATCCGACGGCACTAAAACTGGAATGTCTTCATTTTCCGCAATCAAACTGCCGGAAATTTCAGTTAATATCGACGGAGAATTGCTACGTTTATTTTTAACAGGAGGTTTATTTAATTTACTTCTTTGGCTATTCTCACGAGCATCTGAGTCATCATCGGTAGTACTGTTATCAGAATCTGTTACATAATTGG
>NWSH02000323.1:2264314-2276186 GCA_002382865.2 Heliothis virescens
ACAATCATCCTCTCCTGCCCTACCCAAAAACCCACCATCCCATGTTAACAAGCCCACAACAAACGATATGCAATGACGCTCTTCGATCAACAACACAGCGTGAGTACACCTATCACACCAACGACCTACATCCACAGAGTGAATTAGGATAGAAGGACATCAAATACGCAGACTAAATACTAGCAATAATATTAATGAAAATATGTATAGAAATAATGCTCTTGCTGATTTTGTAAATGAAAATAATTTGAATAGACGGCGAACAGATTTTCTCTTCTATTGTTAACATACATAAGTATCCTTTTCCGAGGCTGACTTAGTGATGCTATATTAATTGCATGTGGAACGTATCAATTAAACAAGCACGTTCCTACTATGAGTGAAACACATAGAGACGCGACGGTTCCTATTACTATTGAGTTGTGCAGGAATACTGACAGCAACCTACTGGAAGGCTTCCCGTCCTTCAGTCAATTGCAGTTTATTGCGTGGGAAAATACGGAGAGCACATTAGTAGAAAAATATATTTCGTGTATATAATGTATGAGAATAACACTGAAGGGAGGGCAGCCATAAAACAATATTGCTGCAACTGCATGGTGGGCCGTAGAACAGTAGGTTGCTGTGCCATATAATGACAATTATTTGGTTCTTGGGTTGGGCAAGGCATCAGGAACACATTAATCCACCTGCCCAGTTCCTTGATCATATATTAATCACATATGAATCTGATCAATAAATATAATTTTTGTTAATAACAGCAATTTTTTCGACATAACCTCTTCAATGAATGTTAAAATTATTTCAATATGAAATCTTGTACAAAAATAGATTTATATCCTTCATCCTACTGATATTAAGCTATCAAATCAGTCCATATACTATAGCTAACTATTGTTTATGAGTGGCCAAAGTCTCAAAGAAATTGGACAATGTCTTCAAATATTTATTATTCGACTTTATTCGGACAATTTGTTAGTCAGACACGTTTTGTTTCAGAACCATTACAATACATTTTAATTCCACACGTACGAATCACTTCCTGATAATCGTGTACGTACTGTTCTCTGTCAGTTTTTGGTTCTCATGTTTTAATATACATTTTCGCGAACGACATTTTCTTATTTGTTGTTAGCGCGAATTTCAGTTTTGGCATAAATATTATTACGAAATGGAAACGATGAACTAAACAATGCACCCCACTGTCCCCCATTTCGCCCATTTCCTGCTCGCTTATCTTCGGAAATAAAAAAACAATGCTTGTCTGTGCCGTGTTTGTCTTACTTTTCTTTCTCATCCATCTAGCGCAGCTGTGTTTTGTAGCTTGCTCTTATTAGTTACATCGGCTGATGCCAGCATTATTTGAAGTTATCCATTAATTTACAATACCAAGTACCCGAATGAAGAATCTCTGAAGAAGATTCAAAGTTCGAATTATACAAAGTCATTAAAGCCACATGATTAACGTTGAGTAAGTTGCGCCTCGACCGCGCCTGCGATGATATCTAGGTAAGTTACGACGATAAACCAACATTAAACAAACTAAAAGTCAATTAACTCAACTCTTGCGTTCTTATTGCGTGTCTTGTAAACACCACTTCCCATAGGATAATAGACTAGCTTTCTCCCGATTGTTGTGTTTTGACCTTATCTTATTACAATGAAGTTTCATATAATTAAGCCCTCTTTTTATCTCTGCACGCCAAGTTTTTAATTTGGCAATTTACATCGATTATAAAGATATTACTCGCGTGAAGCCTTGACATCTGTCTCATTGCGTGATCATGATCAATAAGATAATCACCACGTAACAGTGTGATTTTCATATTTATTGTTTTGCAAGTGTCGTTATTTGCTTGTGCTCGGCTGTCGTGTTTCGAAATTGGACGTCACAAACGAAGGAAAATATGTAGAGAATAGAACAACACATGAGAAGCATGTCTCTGCTTTTGAATTTAGTATTTTTGTCTTGGTACATATCATAGCCGTTCACGTACACTCCTTAATGTCACAATCAGCATATAATATTGTTATGTAGATGTGCCTGAGGGAAAAATTAGTTGTGCTGTCGCGCTCATGAATATATTTCAACAATGTTTCAAGTCAAGTGTGTCTTGTCTATTAATCAGTTCTGCATATTTGTGCTGACAATTTTCAAATGAATCACATCTATTTGTTCAGTTGAATGTTACGACAGGTGATAGCCGGCGTCAATGAGCCATCTATTGTGACCGATTCACTGGGAATCATATTGTTGGCATCTCCAATCTTTTTTTTTTTTGGTTTTCTTGTCCCAATTACCCCTCTTTTTTTGTTGTTGCAACGAACATGGGCGGCCATTCCACAGCGTGATTTGGATGAACTCATTTTGAGTATGCCAAACCGATGTTCTTGTGTTGTTAGTGTTCGCGGTAGAAACACGGATTATTAATTGTTTAAGTTACCCAATAAAATTTTAAAGAAAACTGTTATTTCAGTCTTTTTTTCAAACTTTTGTGTTAGTGGTTCAAATGTCAAAAATCCCTTTATTAGGAAAATGGCAAATTTCTTTATTAATGCAAAGGTGACTTGGTTTATCGTTACTGTGACAAACGAAAACACTTTATTTGATGAATCCTTAAAGAAAATTTTAATTAATATCAATCAGGAGAAAAGTTATTGCAAAAATATATGTTGATCCCTAGACACTTTTGATGTGTGTAGTTGAAATGTCAGTGGAACATAATATTGAATAGTCCTGTGTTGAGCTAGATAAGCATGTAATAGTGTGTGTCTGTAGACCACCGCGGCCCCAGAATCGATGTGTATTTGATTCTGTCATGGAAGATGTCTTGAAAAAAATAAGTAGCAGTAGTAAGTCAGTCATCGTATGTGGCGACTTCAATATTAATATTTTAGAAAATAATATTAGAAGTTCATGTTTTTGAAGTCTTTTTAAATCATTTAATTGTCAAATAACCGTTACTTGTAGTGCAAAAGTTATTGTGAAAACCCTTATCGAAATACATTATAAAGTGCAAGTCCGTATTTTATTTGGACAATCAAATGTAACGTTTGCAATGATATGTGACCATTATGTTAGATATTTAAAAAATAATTATAATAGTAACATACGTAGTATTCGATGGATATAAAAAAGATAGTATTAAATCCGCCGAACGGCATCATCGCGCATTAAGAAATAAATGTGCAGATATTGAATTAGCCTTTAAAAAATTCTCAAGATATGTTTTTGACAAAAAGCAAAAATAAAATTAGCTGACAATAATATTTTTACATGCCAAGCGGAAAGCGATGCCGACAAATTAATTGATGAGACGGCAATGAATGTGGAATCAAAAGATGTTGTTATAGTTTCAGAAGATATCGATGTCTTAGTGATATTAACGGCATTGGTAGATAAAGATCGTGAAATATATTTTCTAAAGCCATCCCGAGGCAAAGTTCAACAGAAGGTATTTTCAGCGAAATGTTTAGAAAAATCATTACCAAATTGTAAAGAACATATACTTTTTTACATGCCTTTACGGATTGTGACACTACTTCTGCGTTTTTCAATAAAGGAAAATCTAAGTTTACAAAAAATGTTGAGAAATGGATTAATTAACACGACTCAGTAAAAGTATTTAAAAATATCAATGAAGACCCCAATAATATATTGCAAGCAGGTGTACTTAGAATGTATTTTGAGTTTATATGGCGCTCCGTCTAAAACTCATGATTTAAATACATTCAAGTTCAATTCTTTCATAAAGGCAACAGCCAAAAATACGAGTGTTCTTTTGTCATCACTGACTTCAACAACTGATGCAGCGTTTGTGCACCTTAAAGAGTGTACCTACAAATTCAGATATGGCTAGGAAAAGACGTAGTTATTGAAAATTGGGGATGGAAGTATTCCAATAACATGTTCATCTCAATAACAATTAATCAATTACCTGCTCCGGATAATATATTACATATGTTATTTTGTAATCGCAAAAAGGGATGTGGAGCTGCGTGTGGATGCAGGAAAAGTGGCTTATACTGCAGTGCAGCAGAAATAAGCCGTCAGACGGATTTGAGAAAACTCTGACACTAGGGCTTGTCAGGTGATTAAACCTGCAGCTCACTCGATAAGAAGAAGCAGAAATAGTTGTTTCAATACTTCACCTATTATACAGATAGATGAAGTAGAAGAAAATATTTGATGTAGACAAAAACGTAATATTTAAATAATCTGATTTACACAGCAGCTGTCGCTCCGCCCTCACCTCCACGTTTTTTCACCTGTTCGAGATCCCTACTGCTATTTTTATGTATCTATGAAAAATGTTCCTATATGTCTACTGAGGTTTAAACAATGAAAAAATGGAGTGCACAAAAAAATGGGTAAACATTGCAACTTAGTTTAAGAAACAATATCTCGCATCGATAGATCGATAGAGGTTTTATGGATTTGAATGCTCCAGGCACTCCACTAGTGGAACTATAGTGAATCTGGCCATGGGAAGGATGCTCCAAATAGAATAGGTGCTGTTATGAAAAGAACTGTGGATTGTGCTGTTTCTCAAGGACAGGATATAAAAGATATAAATGATGTCATAAAAATCTTAAAAAAGTAAAATTGAGAACTGTTTCTGAGTATGATGTAAGTGAAAGGACTTCCTTTTTTCCGAAAAATGTGAAAGCATTTTCTGGTTGCATGAAAATGCACCAAATAGTCAGGAACAAAGATTCTCCTGTACTCGCCTTTCGAAAACTGAGCTGTGTCGATCAAAGCTCCACTACACGTAATGATTTGAATAGAGCTCAGATACAATACCTTACCGTAAATACATGAAATTATTTCAAGCTGATTGAGGGTGGCAACTCCTCATAGGCCCAGTTAAGAAATTATCTCACTGATCGTCGCCGTGCTTTATATGGCAATCATACTATTAGTCTTGGCGAATTAGAGAGGTGGCTTTAAGATAATTCAACATTACCAAATAATTCCCATGAAGCATTTGTGACAGGATATGAGATTTCAGAAAAAGATGCAACTTTTCGTTTCGTAATGTCCAATAAATATCTTCTATAGTTAGCTCAAGAGGTAAATATCTTACACGCAGACGCTAACTACAAATTAATCTGGCAGGGGTGCCCTGTCCTTATCGTAGGAACTACACATAAGCAAAGAAAGTTCAATGCTTTGTGCTTGGCTGTTTCTACTACAGAACAAAAGGATGATTTTAAACTAGTTTTCAAAAGCATGAAAGATAATATACAGTTACTATCCAGTAGTGCTTTTAGGCCGACTATTTTGGTTGCTGATGCTGCAGAAAACATTCAAAATGCTTTCAATGAAGAATTTGAAGAAACTAAGGTACGTATGTGCTGGGCCCACGCCAAAAGAAACATACAGGAAGTACAAGAAACATACATTCTTTAAAAAACATAATATAACATATAAAAATAACATTGATAAATGCTGCCCCTGCAGCATTTATCAATGTTATTTTTTAAAGAATGTTGAGCTTGTACCTTATTTCTGTAGATAAATAAAGTATTTAAGTTTATAATAAGTTCTATTTATACAAATAATAATTGAAAATGAAAAACATATTAAGGAAAGAGTATTTATTGTGTTGTTTATGCACAGAAAACATTAAATACTTATTACGAGTTCAACGCGTGACGTCATTGTCATTATAAGCTGAACTACAATTTGCACTTTAATAAGAAATTTGAACGTCTGATTTATGCGTTTATGCGTCAATTCACACCGAGACGCGACGCTGCACGCAGATTTTACATAGAGCGACTCAAAATATACTTTATTCACCACACGAAACGATACACATTTAATTGTGTGAATTCAGATACGTTGCGCTGCGCCGCACTGTATCTTGATGCAGCGGTGGCGCGCGACGTGGATGATCGGTCGCGATGCCGCGCGGTGCAGCGCGGCGCCGCGAGACGCAGCCTGAGGCCGCTGTGGCGACTTGCCTACTATTTCCGTCCAGACTTTGCTTAGATTTGATGCAGTTCGGTCGTCGAGTGATAAAGAGTGAAAACAAAATGATAGACTGGGATCTTGTTATAATCGGACTACTTGCAGAAGAAGAGGAGAAAGAAGATTACTAAAATACAATTAAAAATAAAACAACACAGGAGTATTTGGGTGCATCAGTTATGGAGAAATAGAAGAATTCATGGTGAATTTCATACTTTGTCTTGTGACCACATTGCCACCTTTTTTTTTTTGTAATTAAAGTACTTTAGTTGTTTTACGTAAGAAAAAAAAAGTACATGGTATCAAAATAAAGTACAATTTATTTTTCTTTGTTATTATATTTAACAATGCTAATGCCGACTAATCTTTTTAAAATCCCAACGAAATCAAATCATGCGAAATAAAGTATTTTCATGTACTTTATTGTACTCATAAAGTATAAAGTACAATTACTTAAAATAACGTACAATACAGTATATTATAATAAAGTACGGGTGGCAACCCTAGCCGCGGCGAGTAGACACGTTCGGCGCGGCGTCTCGATGCGCCGCGCGCAGCCGCGCGACGCCGCGCGGCGTCTCGCGGCGTCGCGCTACATCAAAGCCGCGTCGCGTCTCGGTGTGAATTGACCCTATGCGTCAATTCACACCGAGACGCGACGCGACGCTGCACGCAGATTTTACATAGAGCGACTCAAAATATACTTTATTCACTACACGATACACATTTGATTGTGAGAATTCAGATACGTTGCGCTGCACCTCGAGACGCCGCGCGGCGCAGCGCGACGCATCTTGACGCAGCGGTGACGCGCGGCGTGTAAGATCGGTGCTGAATCTCGCGATTGGCTTTGTTTTTAAGATACGTCTCGCGACGCCGCGAGGCGTCGCGCGGCGCCGCGCGGCGTCGCGCTACATCAAAGCCGCATCGCGTCTCGGTGTGAATTGACCCTTAGTCTCATCGATCAGAAGAGTTTACAGTATTTTATTTGATTTGATTGCTACCCGATTACCAAACTGGAATCTAAAAGAGGCCAGAATTGATTTTGAAGCGGCAATTTTAAAAGTATTAAAAAAGTTAAAAATAAATAAATCAGAGGTATTACATTCATATTCCTTGGCGAATTAGTTCCTACATCGCCCTGAATCGTACATATCATCTGCCTAGCCTTTTCCCAACTATGTTGGGGTCGGCTTCCAGTCTAACCGGATGCAGCTGAGAACCAGTGTTTTACATGGAGCGCCTGTCTGACTCCACAACCCAGTTACCCGGGCAACCTGCACCCCTTGTAAGACTGGTTGTCAACTATTCTGGCTCTGCCTACCCCTAACGACTGCAAAGATGTTCAAATGACAGCCGGGACCCACCAGTTTATCGTGCCTTCCGAAACACGGAAGAACTCGTTATGACAAGATCGTTCATCGTTATGAGAAGAGGTCACCCATCCACAGACCGACCGCGCCAAGCGTTGCTTAACCTTATGATTGATCGATCCGCGCGGCTTTGACTTAGCCACGAGCTCTTCATGCCTCTGCTGCTCCTGAATCGTACATATATAACTGTATAAAAGGTACCTGTATCAATGAAATTGTTGACTGTTTCAACACAAGTTACTGCGTTTGTTCGATAGCCACGCTCGCTCCTATCCGTCGAGTTAAGGTCATGGCACACTATGCCAGCTCCGCAACGGCGCAGCTCCAACCCAGCAAATAACATTTCATTTAAAGTGACCGTCGACGAAACATGGGTTCACTGGTACACACCAGAGACCAAGGAATAGTCGAAACAGTGGACTTTACCCGGCGAACGTGCTCCAAAGAAGGCGAAGACGGTTCAATCGGCCGGAAAGGTGATGGCCAGTGTTTTTTGGGACTCACAAGGTGTGATCTTCATTGATTACCTCGAGAAGGGTAAAAAAATCACAGGGCTCTACTATTCCGACCTGTTGAGCCGATTCGACGCCGAATTGAAAAAAAAGCGGCCTCATTTGGCAAAAAAAAAGTGTTGTTCCACCACGACAACGCGCCGGCTCGCACCTCTGCCGTCGTCATGGACAAATTGGTCGAATTGAGCTACGAATTGCTGCCCCATCCACCATATTCTCCCGATTTGGCTCCCTGTGACTTCTTCTTGTTCCCAAATCTGAAGAAGTCACTCGTCGGCAAAAGATTTGGGTCGAATGATGAGGTCATCGCCGCCACAGACACCCATTTTAAAGACCTCGGGAAATCATATTTTTTGGACGGCTTAAAAAAGTTGGAGCATCGCTGGGCCAAGTGCAATGAATTGAAGGGAGATTATGTTAAAAAACAAATTTTTACTTTCTCAAAATTTTAGTTTTTCTTTTGTAGGCTAAATATTTATTGAATGGCCCTCGTATGTTTGAACTTATAGATTTCGACGACGAAGAGTCAATATAATATAATAACTGACATTTTGTACATTTTTGTTTTATTTAATTACTAGCTTCTGCCCGCGACTTCGTACGCGGATCCTGTTNCTGAAAGAGATGGCTGGATGGACGCTGAAATGGACAGGTTCATAATAGAAGTCAATGATGAGTCTGATACAGAATCAGACAGTTATTAAGATTCGAGTTCGGATGATTGTGATTACATATCGACGACGAAGAGTCAATATATAATAACTGACATTTTGTACATTTTTGTTTTATTTAATTATTCGTTGTAAAATACATTACTACACAATACTGTCAAAAATCGTAGGCTCGTTTCTTATTATTTTGTGAGATAAACAGTTATTGCAATATATAGTAAGTGCTTTAGATTAATTTACGATGGCAATAGATACTATCTACGCTCAATCAGATCCATAATACGTGATCGCTGTACCAAACATACTGACGGGTTGCGACCTGTCGATGCGGTGCCCGGTCCGTGTACAAAGAGAGAGAAAGAGAAAGGAGTACAAAACACGACGCGCACGACAGTGATGACACTACCTCGATCTGCCATTTTGGTTCTTTTTGTGCATGACGGAAGACGTGAAGTGTCTCAAAAGTTCTTGTAATTGTGATTTTTAGCGGAAAAACGAGTGTTTAGTGAAAAACTATAGTGTAAAATTGCAACATACAGTTTATATAGAGTTAACCAGGTACGTAACGTAAAAAACTCACCATTAAAATGGTATTTTACTGCAGTTAGTTGTTATTGTTTCAAAGTGTGTAGCAAAAAGTTGAAAATATAAAGTTACTATTTACAAGTAATATAATAAAATATTTTTTAGGGCAATGTCACGGAGTAACCGATTGTATCAAGGTTTGCGGGGAAGAAAGATTCTAGAAAATCTCAACATCAATAATGTGGTTAATTTGAGACACCCGACAGAAAATGAATATGAAGAAATTTTTGGAAACAATCACCAGTTTGTAAGTTCTCCTTTTATTTCAATACTGACTAAGCACATAAGGTTTTGTTACGTTTCCTTAATTTATCAAATTAGATTTACGGTATGGACTCATGTTAACGATGTTATTTTCTATTTAATGTTCTAGCTCCCAGCCAAGCACGATCATTCTGGTCGGCCAGACTGCCGCTCGCCGAGTTTAGATAGTCAGATGCACAATAAGACTATCTTTAGTGAGCCTGGCCCCAGTCACCTTGGCCACGAAGATGACCTCTCAAGTCTAATACAGCTAAGTGATTTAGAGCCTACAGCTTCTACATCTAATACTCGTAATCTTTGCGATCATGACCTCGACGTCGAAGTCTCGCAGATTATTTTGGAGTCTAATCATCTTCATACCACTGATGTTGCATCTTATTCAAATTATAAGATTAACTTGAATAATAGCATTTCAAAGCCATGCGTTCGCCAATTCAGTCTCATCAAATCCTGGTCACTTTCGGATCTCACAAAGATACTAATACTATAAAAAGTCTTAGAAAGGTGCAGTCTGCTTCCGTGGTGACAGATAATAACTACTTTGGTATGAGATGTTCTGATAGCCCTTCAATTTTGTTAAATTTTACAGCTGATGATAGAGATAATATAACTGATACAGATGCCAGTAGTGAGAGTGATTACCACACTTCAAACAATGCCCATGATAATTTATTGGATTCTGAAATAGAATATAATAATTATGGTGACATGAACCAAGGCCGAAAGCGCCGCCACAAAGCTGAGCCTATTCTTTGGAAAAGAAATCTGGCGAAAATACGTAGAATGAAAGGTGAAGATTTTTTGGGATACTCCAGACCTGCAAACGGAAGGTTTAAACAGGATACGTTAAGGAATGCTAGGATCTTGGGAGAGAGATGTAAGTCTGACTATTGTAAGAAAAGTAAATTAAGAGGATGTAGCAACATAAGTGAAGAATGTAGACAAAAAATTCATACATATTTTTGGAAACAATTAAACTGGGATCAGCGTAAAATTTATGTCAAGTCTTTAATACAACGAACTGATACAGCAAGAAAGACGAAAAATAATGGTAATTCTCGGCGCACTGAGTCTGCTATTTATTATTTACCTATAAACAGTGACTGTTCTGAAAAAGTTCAAGTATGTAAATTAATGTTTTTGAACACGCTTTCCTTGGGATCGTTTACGGTGTACTCCTGGACCAAATCTGGTGAGTTTGGAATGACTCCGAATCAAGAAATTAATAAATCGTGCCGTCGTCGTCCACAATTAAATCCGGAAAGTGATAAAACGATGGTATTGTCTTCATTTTTCGATAATATACCAAAATTACCATCTCATTATGCGCGAAAAGATACCACTAAATTATTCTTGGAGCCGATTTACCATTCTCTTGCTGACTTATTTAAGGCGTTCAATCATTACTGTACTGAAAATCAACTGGCACCAGTCTCAAGATATAGTTTTGAAAAATATTTTCGAAAAAATATTTTTTCACTCTATACTCTTAAAAAAGATATGTGCGACATTTGTTCTAGCCATAAAGTAGGTAATTTAAACGACGCTGATTACCAAATACATCTGATTAAAAAGGACCGAGCACGAAAAGAAAAAGAAGATGACAAAAAGAAAGCTGCTGCGGGTAGATTAATATTATTGACAATGGACCTTGAATCTGTCAAAGTTTGCCCATTCCTAACTGCTAGCTCGTTATATTTTAAAACAAAATTAACTGTACATAACTTTACTGTGTACAATGTGATAAATAAACACTGTACATGTTATTGGTTTGCCGAGACAGCAGCTGATCTGTCCTCTAATACTTTCGTGTCTTTTTTAATTGACTATCTAGAAAAACATTGTGTCAACCAAAAATTGCCCATTATAATTTTTTCTAATGGTTGCACTTACCAAAACCGCAATGCTGTTCTATCAAACGCACTACTATTCCTAAGCAATAAACATAACATTACAATAATCCAAAAATGTTTAGAACCGGGCCACACTCGAATGGAGTGTGATTCAGTACATAGTGCAATTGAGCGCCAAATTAAGAAAAGGAAATCCATTTTCCTAGTGATTATGTTACTTTGTCAAAAAGTGCACGGCCGTCTCATCCATACGATTGTATACAAATTGATCACACATTCGTTAAAAATTATGCTGCCTTAGAAAATTTGGTATACAAAAGTATAAGACCAGGACGTAAGGTTGGAGATCCACACGTGGTTGATATTAGGGCTATAAAATATGAAAAAAATACAATTGAAATAAAATTAAACTTTGATCAAGACTGGATGCCGTTGTCGCAAAGACCAAAAATAATTAATAACGAAGTTATTTATAACCAATTACATTCCAGTAGAATTCCAATCAAAGCAACAAAATTTCACCATCTACAACAGTTAAAAGCAGTTCTTCCTAGCGACTAGAGATGTGCCGTTACCGGCAATATTGCCCAAAGTGGGAATATTGGTAGCAATATTGCCGCCAATATGGCCCAAAGTG
>NWSH02000323.1:2288945-2309442 GCA_002382865.2 Heliothis virescens
GACAGACAGACAGACAGACAGACAGACAGACAGACAGACAGACAGACAGACAGACAGACAGACATGACGAAACTATAAGGGTTCCGTTTTTTGCCATTCGGCTACGGAACCCTAAAAAGTACAATGTAAAAGGATAATTGATTATCAATAATGGTAAGTACTGTTAACATCGACATAAATGAATGTCTGTGGTTTTAATTAAAAATACCTGGCAACATTGAAAAAAAAAGGCGACATTGAGGACTGTGAAAACAGAGTGTGGGTAAAAAGTTAAATATTTTTAAGTCACTTGTTTAAAGTGTATTAATGTGCGAATAAAGCTTGAATTGTATCAGACTTTCCCATCAATGTCGTTTTCGTGGACCGAGTGGAAAAACAAATTGAAGGAATCTTTCCCCGTTGATTATGCAGAACTCCTTAACGAGATGTTATCAAAAAGGGTCATATTTCTATGAAAAGATCAACCCACTTATTAGCCTACTGCCTGTTACATGGGATAGTATACCGCAGTATTAGATTAGGCGCTAAAGCAACAAAATGTGAAGAACCTGAACAAGTGTTGAAATATGTCCAATCAATAAAACAGCAATGCCGGGAGTTAGATTAAAAAATAAGGAACCTCAGATATTTATATGGAGGAGGAATTTTTAGAAGGTTTTCAGTCAGAATTTGAAAAAGGCTTTGACGAAGACCTTTACTCGGACCCTGAACCCCTAAGAATTGACTGTATTGCTTTTGAAGGAAAGTTTCGCCTTTGAGCGGTTTCATTCCTAAAGTTTTAAATTCATTTAGGCGTAAACGCCTACCCATCGTTTACCACAAAAGTGGATAAAATACGTGATTTAGGCGTCATATTAGATAAGCAACTAAAAATCGACAAAGACATACTAAAATTGACAGCTAAGGGGTTTCAAATTCTAGGATTTGTTATACGTAACAGTACACTACAAAAAAGCATCCACAAAAATCTAACTTTAAACACTCGTTCGCTCTATCCTTGAATATGCCATGGCCAGCACTGTTTGGAACTGCCACTGCGACGTTTATACAAAACTCCTAAAAAGTGTTCAATGACGTTGCCTGTACCACCTTAGCTATAAAGACTTCTTAGCTAAAAAACTCGCCAGACTTGAAAACACTGAAACTTTGAATACAGTGAAAGACAGGAGAAAATCGGCTAATTTAAACTTTCTACACAAAAATTATAAGGGCTTATTGGACTACTCAGAACTCCTAAGTAAACTTCAAATAAATGTACCTTTACACACACCGTAGAAAAAAATATTATGTACGTGATCAAAGGAACCGCCTAGGTAAAAAATGAAAATTACCCTTAAAGCAGGATGTTATGAAAAACAAGTATCAAGAGGGTCCTATGTGGAAAATGAGTCTACACATGTTGATGGGGTCGACATGTCTTCAGTAAGCTGGAAAGACAACAAACAAGTTGTTCTGCTCTCGACCTACGTAGGAGCTGAACCAATACAATCCATCGAAAGATACAACAAAACAGAAAAGAGAAAAATTTACAAAGTATACAACACCCATATGGGGTGAGTTGATCCTATGGATTAATTTTTAGGCAGATATAGAATAAAAGTTTTAGATATAACTATTATAAACTCTTGGATTCTGTACAAAACTGTGCAGTCTAGAAAAGGATCACATCTCAAGCAGCTGAAAAATCTGTCAGAATTCAGGTCAGAGCTGGCTGATGTCTTATTTACTTATGGTGTTACGATCCAGCCAACAAGAGGCCGTTTTGGCAACAGCAGCAACACTGATACAAAAAAAAACAAAGTTTGCCAGGTTCTTCCACCTTCTGATGTTCGGTAAGACAATCTTGGTCATAGTCAAATTAAACCGACCAACGTATGAGGTGCAAGGGACCTGGCTGTAAGCTACAGAGCTTTATAAAATGCACAAAGTGCAATGTATATAATTTTTTTTTTAAATGTGCAAAGAAAGGAAACGATTGTTTTAATTTTTTCCAGAGTTAATTAATAAAAACAATATCTTTTGTCTATTTTGTATAATGTCCCTAAAGTGCATCAACTTGATTTTATGATTAAAAACCTATAAAATATTGAGTTTGTTTTTAAATTGATTTTCCCTTTTAACCTTTGGATAATTTTACTATCTTGAATTCTTCTTCAGTGGATATCATCAATGATGCATCTACAATTAGACGAAGAATTTCGGATACTAATGGATCCAGCAGTCAGTCAGAAAACCGTGGTGGTCGTGGTCGTGGCCGTGGTCGTGGGCGCGGACTTGTTGCACGCTCGCTTGATTTTTCCGATGTGTTGGTGTACAGACGACAGCACATCAAGTTACCATTCAGCATATCAACAGACGACAGCATATCAAGTAAATTTCTGCAATCGATTTTCAACCTTATTACAATGGAGGTAGGTTAAGTTTCGATTGGTAAAATTTGACAGATTCGTATGCGTTGACCTGCTGTCGTCTGTACATTTTGCAATTTTCGTTTTCTTTATTAGGACTTTCCATTAACTGTTAAAAATGTTTTTTCTTTCAACGATTTGTTTCAGAACTATGGAGAATGTCGTCGATATGGCGGAGCCGGCACCATTATCGATGTAAGTAAAAAACTATTTTAAATTGAAAAAATTATAGCGGAAATAGTGTTTTAATTATTCATTTTTTTTGTACTAGGTCAATGGCCGAAGAAAGAAAGAAGATAAAAAAAATGCGTCAAGTGGACCACCGAAATGTGGCCCAGCTACCAGTGGAGCAGCGGAACCGGAAGGAGGTCGGCCAATTCTCAATGCCCGATGCTTCTCCTGTCAAAAAACTAAGGTATTTTTTTTAAATGACCTAATTCAAGTGACAAAGGTTGTAAACATTTATTTTTTTCAGGGTCACCTCGCCGGTTCGCGTTTCATGCCAGCTGGTGCCGGGTACCCCGGATGTACCGCCCCCACGTATCCCTCAGAAATGGGAAATAGAAGAGCAGCTGGAGCACTGGACACAAGCGGGCCGTCCAGGATCCAGATGGAGGTGTTGCACGTCGGGCTTGGCGGCTTCAGCAGTGGATCCAGCGCCTGGTCCAGCACGCCACCTCCTCTCAGCCAGTAAGTTTAATAATCTTTAAGTTGTAGAATTTGAAGCATTCAAAAGAAGTTTACTTATTATTTTTGTTTTATTTCATAGGGAATGCCATCCGGTATTTACGCCGTCCACAGGCGTCATTGTCCTGGATGAGGGGCAGGTAGTGGATAGCTCGATGCTGGTCGATGCACAAATTGAGATGGTTGGATTCTCGCCAATTGCATCATCCTCTGCAGAGCGTCCCACGCCCCAGTCTCTTTTCTCACGTCCTCAACATCTTCCACCAGACCAGGTATTTTTTGTTAATATCTTGTTTGTAATAACAATGATTTTCGGATTGCAAATAGACTAATTTGCAATCCGAAAATATTACCTATGTACGTAAAACATAATTTGAAATTGAAAAAATGATAGCGGAAATGGTGTTTTTAATTATTATTTTTTTCTACTAGGTCTGTGCCCGAGGAAAGAAAGAAGATAAAAAAAAATTGCGAAGTGGACCGCCGAAATGTGGCCCAGCTACCAGTTGAGCAGCAGAACCGGCTGATAGAAATGCGAGACAGAAAGGAGGTCGGGCAATTTTTAATGCCCGATGCTGCTCCTGTCAAAGAACGAAGGTATTTCTTTTTTTAATAATCGAATCTTTTAAGTGACAAAGGTTGTAACCATTTCTTTTTTTCAGGGTCACCTCGCCGGTTCGCGTTTCATGCCAGCTGGTGCCGGGTACCCCGGATGTACCGCCCCCGCGTATCCGTCAGAAATGGGAAATAGAAAGAGCAGCAGGTATTTATATTTTCTGCTGGGTATTGAGCCCCTCATTATCAATCTTAACTAAAAAAATCTACACAACACTGGACACAAGCGGGCCGTCAAGGATCCAGATAGAGGTTTTGGACGTCGGGCTTGGCGGCTTCAGCGGTGGATCCAGCGGCTGGTCCAGCATGCCAACCTCCTTATAACACGCCACCTCCTCTTAGCCAGTAAGTTCAATAATCTTAAACTTGTAGAATTTGAAACATTCAAAAGAAGTTAACTTAATATTTTTGTTTTATTTCATAGGGAATGCCATCCGGTATTACGCCGTCCACAGGCGTCATTGTCCTGGATGAGGGGCAGGTGGTGGATAGCTCGATGCTGGTCGATGCACAAATTGAGATGGTTGGATTCTCGCCGATTGCATCATCCTCTGCAGAGCGTCCCACGCCCCACTTTCTTTCTTCTACGCCCTCACAAAGGCAGTAGACCTAACAGTATCCTAACAGGCTGTGTATCTAGGAAATTGCATGAAGAACTTTAGTGTGAAGAATGTATTTCCAATACGGTGACTTTATTTCGTTTATATCATCATAAATTGATTCCACTAAAAGGTATGGGAGGGCTGTGCTATTCAACTGAAAATGTTTACAAAACTTGCTTAAAAACTGAAATTATAATTCGTCATTAAATAAAGTGCGAGGGAAATGGCAAAAGTTTACCCAGAATGATTAGCAACATAAACACGATCACTCCAAATACATCAAAAACTTTAATTAATTCACACAATTCTTACAGCAGCTACCTCGTACATTAAATCATAGAAAACATTTGATCAGAGCCACATGGGATACGCTACTATGGCACTTTTAATGAAGTAATTTTTATGTGAATAATAGTGTAAAGGCTACATACGTTATTTTAGCTTATAATAACTCTCTGTTGGCCTAATTCACTTTCGCGTCTAAACACGTTAATTTGACCCCAAAAAGTTTAGGTCGCCCAGCAGATTGCGTATGAAGAGACGACGCGGGGGGCCCTCGCTATTGTTTAGTACCAAATAATTAAGTGAATACCTATTAAAGTAAATACATTTATTTATTTAATTTCAGACTGAAAACTGTTATAATAAAAAACTGTAAAACTGATACTGATGAGGAAACTGAATTGGTTAAAAATCAAATCCCAATGCTTCAAATCGTAAGGATGACTCAGAACATATCTATTTCAAGTATGATTTAGATAGCGAAACCTTCAAAAAAATTAAATTATTTTGAAGGGCCAAAAAATAACTACGTTAAAAAACCAACTTCATAAATTTACTGTTTAGTTTTCAAGTCGGTTTTTACGTAGTTATATAATAAGTTATATATAATACTTTTTAGTTTATTGCTTCATTAGCTATCGGTAGACCTGCTAATAATATTCATCACAAGAAATGGGAACGAATAAAACCAGTCAGCGCAGAAATTGTGTAGGAATTCAATGTTTCATGCTAGGACAAAACATGTACATATTAGACATCATTTCATTAAAGAACATGTTTCTTAAAGTTCTATTGATGTGCAATATTTGTGTACAAATCAAATATTTGCAGTTATACTGATAAAACCTTTGTCCAGGGAATCACATGTCAAGTTTATAACTAAGTTGAATTTGATGTAATGTTATCAAATTGTTTTCATGAAAAATGTAATGTCATTGAAAATATATCTAATAATACTGAGAGAATGGTGCCCATTTTCACCAAGACCCCCTAAGCTTACGGGATTTTAAGCTTACGGGTTACACAGTTTTAGGGGATCATTAGGGCACAGTTTTGTTTTCACCAACCGTTAGGTAGGTGTCATCTAAACGTTAAAAGGTCCCCCATTTATGTAGTCGAAATTCTGGCCCCTAAACCAGTACATAAATAAATGATCTGTCAAGCAACGAAGATGGACAGTGATTTAATCGACTTTTTTGATAATTTAGAAACTGTTGAACTGTTATTCTATATAAATAACAGTCGTAGAACAAAAACATATCAAAACTATTTCGAAAGTTTCGATGAAACAAATTTTTTTAGGAGATATAGGTTATCTAAATCATCAGTCTTGTATTTATTGGAAAAAATTTAATCTGCCATAGAATTCCCTTATAATTCCCAAACATGTCAGTCGATATTAAAAATTTAGTAGAACAATGTCTTATATGTGCAAAATTCAAACCTTGTAACCAAAAAGAACCATTACAAAATTTTGAGGTTAGCAAGTATCCATGGCAACAGATTGGTATTGATTTAATGTATTTTGATAACCTTTCTTATTTAATTGTCACAGATTATTACTCTAAATTCATTGTAATAGCTTTGTTAAATAAAATTACTACAGCCAAAGATGTAATTACACATTTAAAGTCTATTTTTGCACGTCATGGTATACCGTTGTCATTAGTATCTGACGGTGGACCTCCTTTCCAGTCGTTAGAGTTCAAGATTTTTTTACATGAATGGGACATAAAACATATAATAACTAGCCCATATCATGCACAGTCAAATGGTCAAGCAGAAAGTTCAGTCGAAATTGTCAAAAATATGTTGAAAAAATGTAAAGAAAATTCGTCTGATCCTTACATAGCTTTATTACAATATAGAAATACACCTAAAAATAATTTACCATCCCCAGCTCAACTTTTAATGTCTAGGAATTTAAGAGATAACGTTCCAAAGTCATACAAAAAATTAAAACCAAAGATTGTCAAATTTAAAGATTACAAAGAATGTGTAAATAAGAATAATGTCAATAAGTCGAAATATTATAATAGGAATACTAAACCTTTGTCATTGTTGTATCCTAATAATCATGTCAACTTTAAAAGAAAACCAAATTATAATTGGGAACATGCCATTGTCAAGCAAAGATTGGCAAACAATAGGTCATAATTATGTCGTTGAGGATGTCAATGGAGTTAGGTATAGGAGAAATAGAGTTCACTTAAGGCATAAGTAATGTCCTATGCTATCCAACCCATCGTCGTCGTCGCAGGGGAGAGAGGATGGTGACAGTCAGAAGGCTGGACCTCAAGAACTCTCATCTCAATCCTCAGGTCAAACATTTACACGTTCAGGTCGATTTGTAAAGCCAACAAGAAGGCTAATTGAGGAAATAGATTAAGTCTAAAATTGTAATCTAAATTAAGTCTGTAACGCGTGCCTATTTTGCATGGTCCGCGTTCATCACCATATAAGGTAATCGCGCGGACGAATGCTAGCTCGCAGAGTGAGGGGTACGGGGTACCGCGTGCCCGGCCGCAGGAGCGGGGCGCGCCCGGCAGTCCGGCGCACTTCACGGGTGACGCGCGATATTATTGTTCCCTACGCGCGACCGTTACTTACTGTCCGTCTTATAATATTAATTGCCGTACCTACTTCTTATATAATTATTAAGTGTACCTAGTGTGTGTCAAGTTTTGAATAAACTTTCCTTTGAAACTCAAACGGTTGTTTGACTGTTATAAGTCTTAATTAAGTAAATCTTTGTCAGTCATACGTTATTATGTATAATAAAGTAAGTTTTTGTCAAGTCTGTCATAGTCTTAAGTCTATTGTTTGTAAAGGGTTAATTTAGACTTTAACAAGGGGGATGTTGTAGCATCACTAATTAGTTATACTAATTAGCACGTCACTAATAACTTCCGTCTATATATGTCATTATCGGTATCCGCATTGACTTTGTAATTGTGGTGTGTGTCGAATGTGCTCCTGACAATAAAATATAATTTATCAAGATCCAAGACTTTTATTAATATTACATATAGGATAGTGCTTCTGGGCCCCTCTGTCATTTCCGTGACGTTACTATTGTCTATATGTGAGCGGTAGGTATGCATTGGCTCATGGGCTCAAGTACGTCCAGAAAAGCGAGTTGCTAGTTTTTAAGGCGGGGACTAAAACCTACTCCGTCCCTCCGATCACGCTAAATGTCACCATCCTTCAGCAAGTGACCAAACTTAAGTACTTGGGTCACTGGGTCAATGTGACGCTTTTTGACGATATGGACATGGAAAGGGAGCGCAGGGCACTGTCGGTAAGGGGCAACATGCTTTCTCGCAGGTTTGCACGATGCTCACGTGACGTCAAGGTCACATTATTTAAAAGATACTGCAACGTGCAATCTGTGGAGTAGTTACACTAAAAAAGCCTGCAGTGCTCTGCACGTCCAATATAACAACGCATTCAGGGGTGTGTTGGGGTTCCCTTGGAGGTTCAGCGCGTCCGGAATGTTTGCAGATCATAGCACGGACGGTTTCCAAGCTGTGATTCGTAAGAGGACGGCCTCTTTGTGGTCTCGAGTAAAGGGTAGTAGCAACACGCTTCTGAGTTTGTTGGCGGGCACAGTCGACAGCCAAATGTTCAGGTATTGGTCGCTCATACATGTCCAAAATAATAAATGATTAAAATTTTACTAACATAGTTTTTTTAAGTTTCTCACCTACTAACATAATTATGGCTTAAATCCGAAGACTTTTAAATCATACGATGAGTTGAAGACGGCTCTGCAAAAGGAGTTTCCAGATACTTACGCAAAATTCGAAAGAAATGCATGAATTTATGGCCAGCCGTAAGAAGAGGAAAGACGAAACTGTGTACCATATGCTCATTATGAAAGAGTTGGGCAAACGAGCAAAATTTCCCGATTATATTGCTATACAGCACATAATATACGGAATATCTGATTACGAGAGCAACAAGGCGATATTAAACGGCATCACAACCTACGCTGTGCTTAAAGAAAAGCTTTCCATATACTAGACAATGAAGTCAAAAACAAGAAGAAGCAACGAAAACAAACATAGTGCGAGCGCGAGTGCAAGTAGACAAAACGCTGATAAGCTGAAAACATCAACGTCCGACGAAAAGAGACAACCGTCTTCAGGGTGTGTGTGCTATTCA
Organism: Heliothis virescens; assembly: GCA_002382865.2. Taxonomy (NCBI): domain Eukaryota; kingdom Metazoa; phylum Arthropoda; class Insecta; order Lepidoptera; family Noctuidae; genus Heliothis; species Heliothis virescens. Next base: position 2,297,707 of record NWSH02000323.1, read on the forward strand.
GTCACCTAAGCAAAGATTGCAGCGGCCATATTGAAGCATTAAAATTGAAAAAACCGAACGGAGCTGGGCATTCAATGTGTGTGACCGATACGGTTGGTAGCACTGACAGCACCGAACGAAAGAACGAGTTGAACGGCGACGGAACAATTGGTTCGGTCTGAAATAAATATATTCAATTCAATACAATAGGTGAGTACTTATACACTTATATGAACTTATAGTTTTTATATGAATTCGAGTACGTGGTAATTTATGGACTTTGGATTTATGGACAGGGCCAAGTTCAGGTGCAAATATCTTCAATAGCTTCGATAAACGTCAGATTATATGGAAAACTGGTAGCATGACATTCAATGAGCGCAAAATTGTACATGAACCAACATCTACACTAAATTCTGCAATAGCCGACTTGGATACGCCCTATAAATGTTTTCTGTACTATCTTACACCAGATTTCCTACAAAAGATAGTAGATGAGTCTAACTTATATGCAGTACAGCAAAATGTTGCCAATCCCATTACTATCACTGTTGCAGATCTCAAAAAGTATTTTGGATGTTTTTTATTCATATCTGTGCAGCATTTTCAAAGCGTGCGGTCATACCGGCACGACAAGTTTGGATACCCGCCGATAAAAGCCACGATGTCGATAAACAGATTTGAGGCAATCAGGTCAATACTGCATTTCAATGATAATAAGCATTTGTTTTTATGTAGGATTGATTAATAAGCATTGGGCAGGGACTATGACTGCTGTGTACTTGAGAAGAGGTTTTTATCATCAGGCCTTAGCAATCAAACTCTTTATGAAGTATGGACCGGGGAGAAGTCAGATGCAGCCATTTAAAAATATTTGTCAAGCTTCAACAGAAGCACTTCAAGTGGGACAAAAGAGCTATTCAGTGCATCCTAGTTGGACCTTGTTGGGTATACAATCCCAACAATACTGTAGTCATAAGTTCCAGTCGACGTGTGCTAAGCCCGCAACTTGTTAGGTTTAAACGAACGGATACTGAGAACGAACTAAAATTTATTCATAAAACAATACAATACAAAATACATAGGCCACTAGACATAGACGCACAGACACAAATATATACCAATGCGGTTGCATTTAGTTAGCACTTAAACAATAATTTTATTTAATGATAGCCATAGTGCGTTAAAACTTGCCAATACTCGACAGTCACACAATAGGTCCAAAGATAGACGTGCGTCAGTGGGTGAAAAGCTGTCCCGATATTATATTATGTAATGGTCAGAAATCGATTATTAGGAATAAAATTATTGGTTCTGTCAGGAGTTATTGGGAGGAGTTATTCCGATAACGCTGCAAACTTTTTGCCAGATTTGACTCGAAAGCACAGTGCTACTCAAACAAGATGCCGAAAGTGCTGTAGAAAACGAATGTTGGACTTATTTTGCATCAGCAAGTCCTGAACATTAACAACCTTACGGTCAATCTTTAATATACCTCTTCTCAAGAAGCGTTGTCCGTAGTCGCTCCCACTGTATTTGGGCAACTAGAAAGGGATGTTCTTCCAACAGAAAATAATCATATAACTATGCTGTCATTTACCATTCCTACCTTACATTTTGTTCTACACAATGTTAACATTGTTTTGAATAAATAAATCATTTAAAAAAACATTGAAAGTGATTGGTGTTTTATTCAGAAGATTCAGCGCTGGTAAAATTTAAAATATTTTTTTCTTATTATTGGATGAAACCTGAACTTCAAAAAATTTGGTCAGTTTTTGGAGATGAATACCGGACTACAAACGCAGTTGGGGGTTGGAGCCACAATTCTTTAATGAATAAAACTCCCAAGTTCTAAACGTTTCGAAAAATAGTTCATCTTCATCATCAAAAATCTGTGAAGGTGAATCACCCTCTCACCATCGGGCATCGGTGTTGGTGTGTTCACAAACTTGCCATCAATTAGACGTCATTTGTTGTCAAATCCCGTGTATAATGTTTCATAATGTTCTATTTTTATTGTTTATATTTTACGTTCAAAATTTATTTTAGTAACACTTGTTTTTCACATGACTTGCGAGCGATCTCTTTAGAAAATTAACTGTCCGAAATCTGATTCTGAATCATTAATTCCTGTGCTCAAATCATGCTTGGAGCATGTAATTAAGTGGGCATTTCTTATGGAGAGATATCGAAACTAGTACACCTAGTACTTCGCACACAGCAAATCCAGAATCGTAAAATCTTTGGAGCATTATTATTTCACATTTTATTTTATATCCAATTATTTCACACATTTATACTTATTTTACATCGGGTTTGACGCATTTGGTACACTTTGCAACTGGTGCACTTTTCAATTGGTACACTTCGCAAAAGGAGCACTTTTTAAGATGAGTGGAAATTAGGAAAAAAATACTAAAAATGTAACCTTGACCAACACTTATAAGCGACCTCTTTATGAGCGGAGCTTACACTGGTTTCGTAGTGTTTCAACAGACTTGAGAAATGGTTCACTTTATGTATTCAGAGTACATGAAAACTATTAAGTAAATTGTATACTTGATGTATTAATTTAACTCNATAAATATATTCAATTCAATACAATAGGTGAGTACTTATACACTTATATGAACTTATAGTTTTTATATGAATTCGAGTACGTGGTAATTTATGGACTTTGGATTTATGGACAGGGCCAAGTTCAGGTGCAAATATCTTCAATAGCTTCGATAAACGTCAGATTATATGGAAAACTGGTAGCATGACATTCAATGAGCGCAAAATTGTACATGAACCAACATCTACACTAAATTCTGCAATAGCCGACTTGGATACGCCCTATAAATGTTTTCTGTACTATCTTACACCAGATTTCCTACAAAAGATAGTAGATGAGTCTAACTTATATGCAGTACAGCAAAATGTTGCCAATCCCATTACTATCACTGTTGCAGATCTCAAAAAGTATTTTGGATGTTTTTTATTCATATCTGTGCAGCATTTTCAAAGCGTGCGGTCATACCGGCACGACAAGTTTGGATACCCGCCGATAAAAGCCACGATGTCGATAAACAGATTTGAGGCAATCAGGTCAATACTGCATTTCAATGATAATAAGCATTTGTTTTTATGTAGGATTGATTAATAAGCATTGGGCAGGGACTATGACTGCTGTGTACTTGAGAAGAGGTTTTTATCATCAGGCCTTAGCAATCAAACTCTTTATGAAGTATGGACCGGGGAGAAGTCAGATGCAGCCATTTAAAAATATTTGTCAAGCTTCAACAGAAGCACTTCAAGTGGGACAAAAGAGCTATTCAGTGCATCCTAGTTGGACCTTGTTGGGTATACAATCCCAACAATACTGTAGTCATAAGTTCCAGTCGACGTGTGCTAAGCCCGCAACTTGTTAGGTTTAAACGAACGGATACTGAGAACGAACTAAAATTTATTCATAAAACAATACAATACAAAATACATAGGCCACTAGACATAGACGCACAGACACAAATATATACCAATGCGGTTGCATTTAGTTAGCACTTAAACAATAATTTTATTTAATGATAGCCATAGTGCGTTAAAACTTGCCAATACTCGACAGTCACACAATAGGTCCAAAGATAGACGTGCGTCAGTGGGTGAAAAGCTGTCCCGATATTATATTATGTAATGGTCAGAAATCGATTATTAGGAATAAAATTATTGGTTCTGTCAGGAGTTATTGGGAGGAGTTATTCCGATAACGCTGCAAACTTTTTGCCAGATTTGACTCGAAAGCACAGTGCTACTCAAACAAGATGCCGAAAGTGCTGTAGAAAACGAATGTTGGACTTATTTTGCATCAGCAAGTCCTGAACATTAACAACCTTACGGTCAATCTTTAATATACCTCTTCTCAAGAAGCGTTGTCCGTAGTCGCTCCCACTGTATTTGGGCAACTAGAAAGGGATGTTCTTCCAACAGAAAATAATCATATAACTATGCTGTCATTTACCATTCCTACCTTACATTTTGTTCTACACAATGTTAACATTGTTTTGAATAAATAAATCATTTAAAAAAACATTGAAAGTGATTGGTGTTTTATTCAGAAGATTCAGCGCTGGTAAAATTTAAAATATTTTTTTCTTATTATTGGATGAAACCTGAACTTCAAAAAATTTGGTCAGTTTTTGGAGATGAATACCGGACTACAAACGCAGTTGGGGGTTGGAGCCACAATTCTTTAATGAATAAAACTCCCAAGTTCTAAACGTTTCGAAAAATAGTTCATCTTCATCATCAAAAATCTGTGAAGGTGAATCACCCTCTCACCATCGGGCATCGGTGTTGGTGTGTTCACAAACTTGCCATCAATTAGACGTCATTTGTTGTCAAATCCCGTGTATAATGTTTCATAATGTTCTATTTTTATTGTTTATATTTTACGTTCAAAATTTATTTTAGTAACACTTGTTTTTCACATGACTTGCGAGCGATCTCTTTAGAAAATTAACTGTCCGAAATCTGATTCTGAATCATTAATTCCTGTGCTCAAATCATGCTTGGAGCATGTAATTAAGTGGGCATTTCTTATGGAGAGATATCGAAACTAGTACACCTAGTACTTCGCACACAGCAAATCCAGAATCGTAAAATCTTTGGAGCATTATTATTTCACATTTTATTTTATATCCAATTATTTCACACATTTATACTTATTTTACATCGGGTTTGACGCATTTGGTACACTTTGCAACTGGTGCACTTTTCAATTGGTACACTTCGCAAAAGGAGCACTTTTTAAGATGAGTGGAAATTAGGAAAAAAATACTAAAAATGTAACCTTGACCAACACTTATAAGCGACCTCTTTATGAGCGGAGCTTACACTGGTTTCGTAGTGTTTCAACAGACTTGAGAAATGGTTCACTTTATGTATTCAGAGTACATGAAAACTATTAAGTAAATTGTATACTTGATGTATTAATTTAACTCTGTATAGAACCGGTTCTTCAAACCATACAGACAGACTTGTGTTGCTGGGGAGTTTGTTCCACCATTTCTTCTTCCCAGCAAAAACACATAGGAAGTGGTGAAGGGCGGGTGTTTTGGGGGCTGTCTTTTGTAAATATTGACCTTCAAAAAGTGCTGATTTTCAGCCTACTTTGAATAAATTACTTTTTTATCTTTTAACAAGTAATAAGGATTATTACTGCATCGTCCAACAGAAGTGTGGAGAGGTGAAAATCTCATAGAATGTCTCAAAAATACTATTTTAGGTTTGTTGTTATTACGAATTCTTGTTTATAAATTATAGTTTCTTATGTGTTGTATTATTAATTTTGAATAGAATCAATGAACATGTGGTAGACATACTTTGAATATTTGCGCTTTGTTGAATAATTACAACAGTGTAATGTAATATAACTTTATTGTGTACTTATTTTAATGTAATGATAAAATCATTTATTTCCCCAAATAAATCTTTTGTCTTCAATTATATTTTTTATTTCTAGTCATACCTAGGGTCAGTGCATTAGTAAGTGACCAGTTTCAAATTTAAGCGCCGATATTAACCTGGCAAGTGACTTTATGGTCTGATTGGTTAAGATTTTTTGTGTCAAAACTGGCTTCACAACCAATCAAAACCTTAGAGGTTACTACTGTCGTTTCACGTTTGTTGAAACATTTCTGAGATTGGTTTAGAGTAAGTAGCCATTTTTCCACCTCGTAGTAAGGAAGGCGAGGTACCTAAGTCATTAAAATCTAATTGAATCCTAGTTTTTTGTGGACTTTTGTGCAAATGTAATGTTTTCCATAATTTTAAATGAGTGTAGATTGTTCTGGTCAATTACAAAAATGATTGTTTTTAATCAATAGTGTATTTTCTTGATGAATTACACGGTTTCTCAATTAAAACCTCATATAATACTCTCTAATCAGTAATTGAGTCATCAACTACTAGCTAGCAGGTTTAATTTTCTTTTTTAGATTAATATGCAAAATGCCACCAAAAGTTTTTTGAACCGAAGAAAGCTATAGATTCTTGCGATGCAGGAAATACATGATGGAGATAAAATAAGAGAAATAGCCAGAAAATACGGAATTCCTCATTCGACTATAATAAATAAAATGAAATTACCGAAACGGATTCGGAAAATTTTTTTTTACGGATTTGAAACGAAAAAAATGGATTTGAAATGAAAACGAAAAAGTGAAAGTTTTTTCTCTTTGGGCCTGGAATATGTCGACATGAACGAAATATGTTCGAAATTCGTGCAACTGCTTCCACAGCAGCATTGGAAAAAAAATTACGTGATAAAACTGTTTATGAATACCTTGGAATCAGAAAAAAGGAGGTTGTATACATGTGAAAATTAAGATTATTATTTAACGTACTGTACAATGTACCCAGGGCTGACGTTGAGCACATGCTTCTGATTGAAGGTCTGTCATTATAATATCACTTGGGCTAAAACTAAACACTACTTAACTGAAAATTTTCCGCAGTTATCATTTAGTTTACATATAGTTGCGGTAAGAAAAAAGAAGGGACAATTTTTAGGTTTGAATTGAAATAAGTGAAAATACAAACCACCATGGCGGCTGGCCCGAGTCGAAGAAAGATGACAAGTCACATATCAAATGTTACCGTTGTAAAACAACAGGTCATTACAAATCACAGTGCAAGCAGAATGATCAAACTAAGAAGACGAATACCGGCGCCGCGCCAGGACGCATCCTCAGTGAGTGGGTAAACCACCTTAGTGCACTTTCTTTGGTTCTGCGATCAAATGTTGTTTTTTTATACAACGTGCTATTTTTTTTTCTAACAGGTATCAAGCGCAAACAAAACACTCCGCAATGGCCAAAGTTTTAGTAGCATCAAAAATCATCACATGAGACGAATGCACACGACGAGGCACAAACGCGGAATTGGACTTGACCGAACTCGAGGTGTTTTGGTGGTGCAATGATTTTACTATCCGGCGATTTCCGATAAACACTACCAGTCATTCCAAGATCTACTGCTGCCGACGAAATAAACGCTTGCACCAAAGCACCAAACCTGTGGCAATAAGTGAATAAACTTCAACTTTCAGTTATATGAGAGTCGCATTGTTAAACGATCTATCTGCTGATGATTTCTCCCAGCTATTGCTGACTATCGGTTAATCGCCGTATTCTTGTTGGGGATTGATTTCATATAAAAGGTAACACGAAACTATTTGAAAAAAGACTGGTATTATTCACCAGAAAACTGTAGCCTATACACCAGAGAAGAATGGCTTATGTGAAAGATATAACAGATAACAGTCGAGAAAGCTCGCAGTCTTTTATTAAATGCTGCAATTGATAAGAATTTATGGGATGAAACTGTAAATACAGCACCGTACCTAAGAACAGGTCACTATCAGCCGGTTTACATTCTAACAAAACTCCTTATGAAGTATGGAATGGCAGAAAGCCTAATCTTAGCCATATTGGTCTTCGGAAATCAAGTGATGGCCTATTTTCCTAAAACAAAACGTGATAAATGGGGTAAGAAATCTGAAATGTAGACTTGTTGCGTATTCTGACCATATTAAAGGTATACTTTCCATTTTCTATCATATCTATTGCTATTATTTATTTATCTTCTCTATTCTGTGTATTAGGGTGGTCCTTATTTTTTGACTTTTGAATTTTCCCCAGGACACTTTCTCATTCGAATATATACCCTAAAATATGAAGTGAGTTTTTTTTATTCAATTTTTTGGTATGATTTAGAGGTCGCTACCAGCTGTCAAACTTTGTACAAAATGCATTGAATATCAGTCTAAATGATAGTTATCGGGATGTTTCATTTAGCTGCTAAAAATATTGCTCATTCTTTGCGAGTAGTCAACGATTTAGCTGAGCGCGGTGTTGCTTTAATGGAAGAATTTAATAAATTAACTTCAACTAATGAAGAACAAAAGTAATATTTGCTTTTGTTGGTAAAATATTATAGGTAAAAATACCCTAATACTAACAAGTCAACCCTTATATCTTTAAAATAAATGATCTAAATATGTTAATTCATAAGAACAACAATAATTGAGTAATATTTTTTTGTCCTGATTATAAAAATATATGAATTTGAAAAATACAGATTTTGTGTTTTTGTTTGAGATTCAATCCTTGGTAGCGACCCCTAAATGTCATTAAAAAAAATCATAAAAAATACCGATTTACTTTCTCATGGTATATATTAAAATTACGTGGTGGCCCGCGATATTTAAGAAAATTTTTTTTTTTCTTAAGAATAAGGACCACCCTACTGTGTATGTGTATATATATACAGTTGTGGCCATATAATTAAGAACGATTTTTAGTTTCGGAGAGTTTCTCATCAAACATGGTTTTTTTCTGTGTTAGATAATTCTTTGAAGTAATTTGTCGGTTCACAGAAAATACACATGACTAAAGATCACAAAATTACGAGAAATCACGTATATTACAAGCAAGTTTTTTTAGATTATGTACATTTAATAAAAATGGTAACAATTTACAAAGAAACGAATATGGACATATAATGATTAAGAACGATTTTTTAATTTTTCGGTAACAGTATTAAATTAATCTAATAGTTAATGAAGTTACGCCATATAGGATCACTTGCAATGTAGCGAGCTTGTGAATACAATTTAAACCTAAAATTAATACTTAGTGGCATATCCACGGCTTTTGATTACTACCTTGCATTGACGTTATTGATTCTATATTTTTTTGTCATTTTTCAATAGAAATGGAGTTCCATACTTTCAAAAAAACCGCACATGGTTCTCATAAATTGCAACACTGCCTATTTGAAATATTTTTATTAACTTCACGTCAAATGTACTCTACGGGATTCAAATCTGGACTGTTAGATGCCCAATCTAAGACTGAAATAGACTGTGAGCCAAGGAATTCCTTTACTGAGTGTGCAGTATGCTTAGGGTCATTGTCATGCTGGAATGTCCAAATGACAGGTAGCACGTCCTCAGCGTAAGGTGACATTGTTTCCCTCAGTGTATTGAATTAATCCATGTTGCATTCTATCAATCTAACAGGTCCGACTTCATGACCAAAAATGCATCTCCAAATCACGTTTCTACCGCCATGCTGTAGCGTCACTTTTGTGAATTTTGGATCAAATTCTTTATTTGCAGAGCGTCTTTTATGCTGTTTTCCATCATAGCAAACTCTATTTACTTAAGTTTCGTCAGAAAAAAGGTAATTTTTCCATTATCTAACTGCCCAGTTCTCATACCTTCTTGCAATTTCAATAAGGGCACGCCTAGTACGCGGTGTCAACATGGGTACTTTTCCCGCTATCGTCCCGAATAACTTTTCTTCTACCAAACACCTTCGTACCATGGCTGCCCAGATTGCCGATGGGTTGTTTTTCCCAAAAAATCTTTTTTTGTATAATTTGACCCTTTAAATGTATACTGTTTGGCCAAACGAACTATCTTTCTATCCATTCGAGGAGTTGTCTTCCTCTTTCTAGGCTCACATGCTTTATTTGTAGTAGTTTCATGTATTCTGAAATGTTTTAAAGCATGGAAAATCATGTTTTTGAAGCATTGAAGTTGGTCTGCTATGTTTTTATAGGACCCACACATTTTCTCGAAGTTTTGTTATGATTTCTCTGGTAGGCTAGTCACAACTAAATTTTTTTCCCATTTTCTACTAAGAGATAAACACGTTTTAATTATTTAACAGCAATTAATGCCGCCAAAGTTATACGAAAAGTCACCTAGCACAACGGTGTTTTTTATACGAATAGAAAAATATCTAAAATTATTCAGCGTTCTTAATTATATGACCAGCCGGTAAGAGTACGACCCACGTTCAGGTTGTACATTAAGATACTCTGTAGGAATTATCTGTTATTTTTTTAATTACTAATATGCACAATGTATGTACAATTACCATGGCAGTATTTTGCTATACGATAAAAAAATTAGTAACATACATTCTTTATGTTACGTGACGCTATTTGTAAAAAAATACATATCCATGTAACCGTTCTTAATTATATGACCACAACTGTATATATTTATCTCTCAATGTACGCCATTAACTGCCCCGATACAAACTCTCCTTCCATCCGTTTCCATCCAAAGGTTGCATATCTATTGCTATTATTTATTTATCTTCTCTATTCTGTGTATGTGTATATATATATATATATATATTTATCTCTCAATGTACGCCATTAACTGCCCCGATACAAACTCTCCTTCCATCCGTTTCCATCCAAAGGTTGTCTGAAAGAGATTGCTTTTTAGCGATAAGACCGTCTTTTGTCATCATCATGTTTGTTTATATTGTCCTGTATTGTTTTTTCCTGATGGTGTACAAATAAAGAATATTCTATTCCATTCTAAAGGATACCGGTTATATAACGATCATCATCTGCCTAGCCTTTTCCCAACTATGTTGGGGTCGGCTTCCAGTCTAACCGGATGCAGCTGAGAACCAGTGTTTTACATGGAGCGACTGCCTTATATAACACTAAAACTCATGAAATATTATTGCAATAAATGTATAAATGTATGTAATAAATGTATGTGTGTAGTAATGGAGAATCCAGAAACCGATACATTGAACATTATAATATACCTATTGCTACTCTTCACAATCGTTTGTATAAAAAAAAGGTGTTAAAAGCTATACACTGGGTCATTCCTAAAACAAAACGTGATAAATGGGGTAAGAAATCTGAAATGTAGACTTGTTGCGTATTCTGACCATATTAAAGGTATACTTTCCATTTTCTATCATATCTATTGCTATTATTTATTTATCTTCTCTATCCTGTGTATGTGTATATATATATATATTTATCTCTCAATGTACGCCATTAACTGCCCCGATACAAACTCTCCTTCCATCCGTTTCCATCCAAAGGTTGCATATCTATTGCTATTATTTATTTATCTTCTCTATTCTGTGTATGTGTATATATATATATATATATATTTATCTCTCAATGTACGCCATTAACTGCCCCGATACAAACTATCCTTCCATCCGTTTCCATCCAAAGGTTGTCTGGAAGAGATTGCTTTTTAGCGATAAGACCGCCTTTTGTCATCATCATAATAATATTTGTTTATATTGTCCTGTATTGTTTTTTCCTGATGGTGTACAAATAAAGAATATTTTATTCCATTCTAAAGGATACCGGTTATATAACACTAAAACTCATGAAATATTATTGCAATAAATGTATAAATGTATGTAATAAATGTATGTGTGTAGTAATGGAGAATCCAGAAACCGATACATTGAACATTATAATATACCTATTGCTACTCTTCACAATCGTTTGTATAAAAAAAAGGTGTTAAAAGCTATACACTGGGTCACCCCCCTGTCTTTGCTCATGAAACGGAAATAAAATCAGCAAAAAGACTAAAAGTTTTAGAAAATTGGGGTTTTGGGCTACCCACAAAAGAAGTAATGTTACTAGTAGAACGCTGCGTTCGTTTAAACAACATATCTTCTCCATTTAACCCTTAAATTGTTTTTGTCCGTTTCATGTGACATGTAATAAAAACGCACACAAGTATGATTTGAGTTTACGCCCGCCGCATGTCACGTGATATACGCGTCATATAGGCTATCCTTGTCACACTCGCGCATTTGAATCGCTGTTTCGCTCGATGGATGAGTCGCGTCGATCATTTAGAAAAGGAGAATGACCACGACAATATGGACCACGGTACAGAGTTGCATCAATTCCAAAGTTGTT
>NWSH02000323.1:2309542-2329114 GCA_002382865.2 Heliothis virescens
TCAAGGCTCACTTGTGAACAGTGATTCAACTGTTATTCAGCACTTTTGTGCTACTTGGGATGTCTACGAGTATTCATATCCTTAAAGAACTGGTTCACAATTTCCTATAGATTGGGCAAAACGAAACAGTTCATAGGTGGGTAGTTACAACAAAAACACGCCGCGGGAAATTGCATTGCATAGCAATTAGCGGATATATTTTCCTTTTTGCAATAAAAAATTATCGCCTTTCCAAGTTTTTTATAGGTTTGCAATCTGCCATTATTTTTTTGTTATTAATACCCACTGCGTTACGAATCTAATCTAAGACTTCTAATATCTTTGCGGGGCCCACTAGGGCCAAAGCTTGTCTGGGCTGCGGGTTGTTCGAAAGAGTTACCGCGGCCCTGGCGCACAAAGGGCTCCCGAAGGAACACGTTGGGTTTTAGTCAGTAAAAGTCTGACACTCCCTCACGCTGTCACCCACAGCGGGGGTCATAGGTACTGATGATTACCCATCGTTAAAAAAAAGACGTGGTCTTATCATATTTTTTTCGAATACGGTGTTAATATTCTCACATTGTTACAAGGTACTTTAAGGGGCAATTTCAGATGTTCCACATACGGTTCTAGATAAATATAAGACACATGATGCCGTAGAAATGATTTTATTAACCGACTTAAAAAAAGGAGGAGGTTAACAATTCGACTTTATTTTTTGTCTAGAAAGTTATCTGGAACCTCTGAAACTGACCGTACTTAAACCTTTAATAATAAACATATACTTATAGACATTATTTATTAATTTACTATGCATGTGCCCTAAAGGAATTTGATCAATCAATCGTTAATTATGGTCTAAATGTTCACCGACTGTCTGCGAATGCGCGGTATCTAGGAAAACGAGTTCATAATGGGGTTCGAAGGTCTACAGAGAATCATCAGAATATGTAGATTCAGGTAAGTACTCAGATAGGCTTGTTAAATCGCCAAACAGGCAGTAAGTTCCAACAAACAAGCGCTCAAAAATATTTTTTTTCTTTATTGAACTTTCTTTCTAAGCAGTACCTAATAACAATATGAAAAATATCCGTACGTACCTAAGTACTAACAGTATTTCAAAACCACGATTAGTAATGTATTGAAACGCTATTACATTCGTTGGCATGTTACAGCCATAATCTTGATAACATGTGACGCATTCCAGTATTAAATATTCCAGTTTCTAGAAGCGATTAGAGCTCATTTACTTTCAAGGTTGAACTGTCAGTCTATTTCCATGAAAGAATAGAAAGCTTTTAGTACCTAACACTATTTCTAGAAAGTTCTGTAGGTATCATGGTGCAATAAAACCACGTAGATGGTAAATAACCTCAAAAGGAACTGTTGAGTAACTCCATTAAAATAATTAAGCACTTGACAGCCAGGTCATGACGTCAGATGTTACGGAGAAAACCGAAGAAAAGGAAAATGCACTCTAACACAATGCAACAAGGTTGCAAACTGAATAACTTGTTCAGTTCCGTAACACTAGGACTCTTCTCATTGCTCAAGGACTTTTAAATCTAGGTTTTGAATGCTAGACTGAAGCTATAAGTCTAGGTTATGTGACTTAATTTTAGATTATAACAGTCCTACTACAAAAAAGTTAGACAACTGTTTAGCTCGTGTTTAAAAAAGTGCTATCTGCGTAAAATGGTACGGATGAAGCTTAGATGAACGAATGTTTTGCTGTGGTACCAAAAGCAAAATAATAAAAAAAAATGTGAACACTGTTGTCTAGTAAGATACGCATTAAACTTAGTTCTGTGGTAAAGAAAATCAAACAGCTGCTCAACACGTGATAAGCGGATTACACAGTGTTTAGCTAGACTAGCGTTGGATCATTGTTTAAATACTTTTTTGTAGTAAGACCCTAAGTGTCGTTCTAAGCAAATGCAATGGAAATTCTCCAGTGCAATTTGGATCTAAGTACATAACTTGTTTTAGCAGCATATGATCTATTCTAGTAGGTCATTACATTTGCTTCAATCGTGGAATAAAACTATTTGGAACGCCTTAAGTGAGTCACAAATGATCACATTAGTGATTATCAGACTAAACACAGACATCTTTATCGTTAGTAGGTTTAATTTGTTCTATTTTAGGCCTTCTTGCATCATAGCTGATAATAGCCCGCTTAATAGTTCAAATTTAACTAGCTGCTGCCAGCGGTTCTACTCGCGTTCCAAAGGAAATTGTTCTCACACCTTTATAAAACGAAGCCTGTCCTTTCTCAAAGTCCAGCTAGACCATCTGTGACCATCCACCAACACAAATATCGGTTCAGTAGTCATGGCATGAAAGTGCGCCAGAGGGTCTTTCGCATTCTCAGCAAAATGGCCTTATTCTTGTATTTCTCAGTACATCTCTCTCCACGTTCTTAAAAGTCATGGACTCTTGAAACTGAGCCCATATTTTCTCCAGTCTCTTCTCGAGAGAAACGCCTAGTCTACGATAAAGGGGGCCACACCCCCATGGACATGGAACTGGTCCAAAACATAAGCACATCAATATGTTGATGACGTAGCGAGTGTTGTAACAAAATTTGGCACACAGCACAGCGTAAGGTTCGACTTGGTAAACATTCAAAGTGTGCCAAACACGAGACTGAACCGAGGCGTCAAGTGAAAGTACACAATTATGCAAGGTGATACACGAAGGCTTCATACATGTTATAAATAATTGGAGCATCACTTCTCTAAGATATAAAAAAAATACAAACATCCGACCTCCTTTTTGGGAAGACGACAAAAAAGAAAACGGTTAGTTTGGATACATCCGAAAGGGAGTAAAGTAACCGCCATTGGTGTGAGTTTGATTTTTAAAATGCTTAAATTGATGGGAAACTGATTCTTGAAGCGTATAGCAATCATAGTCTACATGGGAGGACGACAGCTATCAGAAATATGCTATACATAAGACAGCGGGCAGGATTTTACCAGAAGAGCTGTGAATCAAAACCCACACTCAGAAAAAAAACTATTTGTCTGGTAGAAATGTTGAAAAAACCAGTTGGTTAAGTGTCTAGTTGTAATATTGAACGTTGCATCCAACAAGTTGGCTAATCATCTTATAGAAGTTCAGACAAAGGGCTAGCAGTAACATTGAACGACTATTTTAATCACCTGTGCTGGCATATACATTTGCCAACGCTCTCGTAGAATTGCCGTAAACGTTATGTCACAAACAAAGATGAGATAACTGCTTACAACACACGTGTTTGCTACGGTAAGATAAGCTTTAAGTGGGCGACCATGGCGAACACTTTAAACTAGCAGTTTTAAAAATAGAAGCCACAGACACGTATTTTACTGAAGTAAAAGCATATTTGGACAGTTTTCTCACGTTTTAGTCATGACTGTGAATAAACAAAAAGTACTTCACTAAAAAGATGAATAGTGACCTAGGTCAGGACGTGGATGACATTCCATGTGCAATGTGCATGTCGCGCTAAATATGTACAAATTCTAGATTACATATATGATATACAGTTGTGGTCATATAATTAAGAACGGTTATATGGATATGTATTTTTTACAAATAGCGTCACGTAACATAAAGAATGTATGTTACTAATTTTTTTATCGTATAGCAAAATACTGCCATGTTAATTGTACATACATTGTGCATATTAGTAATTAAAAAAATAACAGATAATTCCTACAGAGTACCTTAATGTACAACCTGAACGTGGGTCGTACTCTTACCGGCTGGTCATATAATTAAGAACGCTGAATAATTTTAGATATTTTTCTATTCGTATAAAAAACACCGTTGTGCTAGGTGACTTTTCGTATAACTTTGGCGGTATTAATTGCTGTTAAATAATTAAAACGTGTTTATTCCTTAGTAGAAAATGGGAAAAAAAAATTGTTGTGACTAGCCTACCAGAGAAATAATAACAAAACTTCGAGAAAATGTGTGGGTCCTATAAAAACATAGCAGACCAACTTCAATGCTTCAAAAACATGATTTTCCATGCTTTAAAACATTTCAGAATACATGAAACTACTACAAATAAAGCATGTGAGCCTAGAAAGAGGAAGACAACTCCTCGAATGGATAGAAAGATAGTTTGTTTGGCCAAAGAGTATACATTTAAAGGGTCAAATTATACAAAAAAGATTTTTTATGGAAAAACAACCCATCGGCAATCTGGGCAGCCATGGTACGAAGGTGTTTGGTAGAAGAAAAGTTATTCGGGACGATAGCGGGAAAAGTACCCATGTTGACACCGCGTACTAGGCGCGCCCTTATTGAAATTGCAAGAAGGTATGAGAACTGGGCAGTTAGACAATGGAAAAATTACCTTTTTTCTGACGAAACTTAAGTAAATAGAGTTTGCTATGATGGAAAACAGTATAAAAGACGCTCTGCAAATAAAGAATTTGATCCAAAAATCACAAAACTGACACTAAGGCATGGCGGTGGAAACGTGATTTGGGGATGCATTTTTGGTCATGAAGTCGGACCTGTTAGATTGATAGAATGTAACATGGATTATTCAATACACTGAGGGAAACAATGTCACCTTACGCTGAGGACGTGCTACCTGTCATTTGGACATTCCAGCATGACAATGACCCTAAGCATACTGCACACTCAGTAAAGGAATTCCTTGGCTCGCAATCTATTTCAATCTTAGATTTGGCATCCAACAGTCCAGATTTGAATCCCGTAGAGTACATTTAACGTGAAGTTAATAAACATATTTCAAATCGGCGGTGTTGCAATTTATGAGAACCATGTGCGGTTTTTTTAGAAGTATGGAACTCCATTTCTATTGAAAAATGACAAAAAAATATAGAATCAATAACGTCAATGCAAGGTAGTAATCAAAAGCCGTGGATATGCCACTAAATATTAATTTTAGGCTTAAATTGTATTCACAAGCTCGCTACATTGCAAGTGATCCTATATGGCGTAACTTCACTAACTATTAGATTAATTTAATACTGTTACCGAAAAATTAAAAAATCGTTCTTAATTATATGTCCATATTCGTTTCTTTGTAAATTGTTACTATTTTTATTAAATGTACATAATCTAAAAAAACTTGCTTGTAATATACGTGATTTCTCGTAATTTTGTGATCTTTAGTCATGTGTATTTTCTGTGAACCGACAAATTACTTCAAAGAATTATCTAACACAGAAAAAAACCATGTTTGATGAGAAACTCTCCGAAACTAAAAATCGTTCTTAATTATATGGCCACAACTGTATGTGTAACTTCTATGTATCATGAAGGTTTCAATTATAAAGTTTGAACTGACAGCGACCCCTTTTGAACGTAATAAGATAAATGATTGGTTCAAGCGCAATGCAACCTTTGCCACCAGTAAGGAATGATAAGGAATAAAAGTGGGTATTGAAGGTACCAGCCAGCTCCTTTAGAATATTGCACTCCTAATGTATAGTGTTTTTATTTTAGCATGAGTTCCCTGGCAGTTCATATCTGATAGTTAGAGTGATGTAACCTAACGAAACTTAATCGATTATTTTATAAAATCGAATCGGTTGACAAAGAAAATGGAATCGAAATTTAAAATTTTTCATATGGCCACTACTCTACATCGATTTTTTTTCGATTCAGTAACTTGCGTCAATCTCTATTGACGCAAGTCACATTCCGTTCCGTGTATCTGTCATTTTCGACATTCTTTAAACTCATATTTTTTACATCGATTATTTAATTTA
The DNA here is from genome assembly GCA_002382865.2 of Heliothis virescens. NCBI lineage: Eukaryota > Metazoa > Arthropoda > Insecta > Lepidoptera > Noctuidae > Heliothis > Heliothis virescens. Next base: position 2,315,263 of record NWSH02000323.1, read on the forward strand.
GTAGCCATTTATATTTATTTAGTTCATTTAAAATATAATAAAAATATAGTTTACTGGGTAATTAACAAAGATACAATATTTTAAAATAACTTTATTTTGTTGGTTTGTTGTTATAGCTTTATAGCAGTTTGCGTGTGATGGAAAAGTTTGAACTGTCAGGGAACTCATCATAACGTAAAAATGGTATAATCTCTTCTAATACGAGTATTAGATGTAAATCAGAAACCTACAATTTTCAAGATAAATACATAATCATCATCATACATCGATGCAATTTGAGCGAAAATCTGGAAGACATGGGACACAGCTGGCTAGTAAAATAAGTCTAAAATTATTATTATAATCTACTTTCTAATCAGTTTTTCAGCCAACAAGGCCAAGGAGGGCTCAAAATAAACAAAACGGGGACGTTAACAGAGAATTCCAATTTACATTTCATTATGAAAATAATTATTCGGTTGTTTGCGTCACACGAATTACGCCGTGAATGGCAGGAAGCCATAGAACTCCTTCACTTGTTTTAATCCATAGGTACTCCATGAAAGTGGAGCCTAAGGTTTACATGGAGCGACTGCCTATCTGACTTCCTTAACCCTGTTATTCAGGCAACCTTATAAACTGTGGTAAAACCGGTTGCCAGACTTTCTGGCGACCCGTAACGACTGCCAAAGATTTTTTAATGACAGCCGTGACCCAGCAATTTAAAATTCCTTCCGAAACACGCAGGCATGTAAAAGTACGTAGAATTTTTTTACCATAAGAAGGTTTGAAATATTTTTTATTTAAGAAATGAACGACACACTGGAGTAGGTACATATTGAACCACCTTATTATGTAAGGAGACGCTCTCAAGGACAAAGTACGAAGAACTTTGAAGGCAAAGGGTAAGGGTTATACTAGATCAAAGTAAAGTTTAGTTATGTTTTACTTAAACAACAATACAGTTGAAACGGATTTTATAATTATAATTACAGGCAATTATTTACAATAACAAGAAGTTTTGTAATATAAATTCAAAGTTCCCAGAATACGTCAGTATAATGAAACACAGAAAATATAATAATTTAACAAATTAATTACCAGCTTTTACCGTTTTATTGTTTGCTCTTTGTACAATTATTTTCCCGAGGTCGTTAAATTTTTGCGGCTTTGTCGTCACGAACAAAAATAAATATTTTCAGTTATCTAGGTCGATCCGAAAATTCAAAACTTCGGACCGATATTTGAGGCTAACTTTGTTGGAATTCTGGAAAATACTGGCTAAAACAAGACATCCAATGGTTTTATCTACAAAAAATAGATGACACAGTTTTTCAGGAAATTTGAGATATCCAAAAAATGCATGGAGCAGATAAGAGTTTCCGTACTGTTAGATAAATGCAACATTATTTATGCAAGTATGTATGTTTTTATCATGCAGAGGAAACGTATGTATGTAACTTAAAAATTAATGATCCGAAGAGACGAGAAAGACTGCACTTGTTTTTTTTCCATCCCATGTGAGGCTTTAACCACATCCTGAGAGCAAGGCTTTACGTGCCAGGGTAAATGCTATCATTTCCACGTGGAAACCGCAAACCAGTTCAGCGCTTTTCACGTGGAATCACAACAGCTAATTTCGTTTGAAAACAAAAGATTGACTGTTACACTAGTATTACAAACGTGGATTTGTTTGTTAGATACTCTTTCACGAAAAGACTATTTAAGGTATTTTGATGACTGCCGGGGCTGCGGGTTGTTCGAAAGAGTTACGGCGGCACACTAAGGGCTCCCGAAGGAACACGGTGGGCTTTAGTCAATAAAAGTCTGACACTCCCTCACGCTGTCACCCACAGTGGGAGGGGTCATCTGATGATTTCCCATCGATAAAAAAGAAGTATTTTGATGAATTTTACCCTTATTATCTTGGTACGGGAATTAGTTCCCTCGGGACGCGGGAGAACAGCTTGTCTCTCATATTGTGCACCTATTGTCTTAACCAGCACCGCTATTATTATGTTAACCTAGTTCTGCGCGACCTAAAACCAGGTTAATTAATTAAATTCGTTTACAATACGAAAATATCATTTGTACTGCGAAATATGCACTGCTTACTAGACTTTTAAGTGAAGGACTGAAAATAAGCAAATATAGCAAGATTAGCAGTTGCAATGGGTCCTGTGCTTGCGAGGACCCCGGAACCAGGCCTTAAGAGTCCTTGCGCATTACAACTGACTCCACAATCAAAATTACGAAATGGTGTCTTTTTCTTACTTATACACGTGTTTATTTTTATAAAACAGCTTATCTTAAGTATGTCTTTATCAACGACCTATTTTTTATCGATAACCAGAATTGAGTAACCCAATGATTATGATAAATCATATTTAAGGCACTCTGTCGAACATCGATGGCATTTTAATAAATACCTACACCAAACATTAATAGATGTACATAAACCAGAAGAGTCAACTTATCCGAATCTGCCAAATTTTACGATTTTGGGTTGAAAATCTATTAAAGAAATTCGACAGATTGAAATACGTTGATGTGATGGCTTCTGTAACTAATCAAGTTGCGGCTAATTAGAAGAAAACAAAGTTGTTATCAATTACTGTTTCTATTTATTTCTGCTTCGATTCAAAGTGCACTGAAAAGGGTACTACGCACGCATTATTACGGAAAATATTTATTTATAACATAGACATGACATGTAGGTATGTATTATACTTCTCCGCTGATTTTTCGTTTCCGCGCCATCTTAAATACTTCGCAGGCTTAAAAGATTCTAATGCTGGTAGTATCCCATGAATCCCAAGACAATAAAGATATTTCTACGGAGATATCCTTGATTTCAAAATTATGAGTAACTTATCAATATCAGACTAGACGTATTAGAATATTGAGAACGATGCCTTACCTATGCATACACTTGGCCTCGTAAGTCAAATCGATCAATACGGGACTTCGGGATAGTTTGAGCACTCCTGACAATAATGTGAATTATGAGGGCCTTATCGCTGAACCGATCGATTTCCTCTCTCGATTCTTTACCCTTTCACGGCCGTTCCCAATAACCTATCTGTTGAGTTGCTTACTAGAGGTTGAATTTCGTCATTAGATTCATACAACTAATGTATTACTATCTCTAGAACCAAATCGACCGATAGTTAGGTTATTGAATTCAGCAGTCAGATGGTATGCTTTTGAAGTCGAGGTTTCGATATTTTTTCCTCTTGTCAAAGCATAGTTTACGGTAAAGTACCTATCTCGTTATATAATTGTTTATGCACGTGACTGACCGCAAAGTAAATGGGTTGTCCATTTTTATTTTATTTTTTATTTTATGCTTTTCAGTTTTCGGGTCTAAAACTATAATATCTTTAATACTCATACCCACCCACAGTGACAGTCGGTACTGTAATAGTATCATCGACGTAAAAAAGCGTACGAAATTTGAAGAGTTCTCTCAATTTCTCCAGGATCCCATCATCAGATCCTGGTCTCCTTACCATGGGACCACACCGACATCGTACTCTTTCAAACACAAAAAGAATTTCTCAAATCGGTCTATAACTGCCGGAGATATGGATTAACATACATTAAAAAAAAAAAAAAAATACGGTCGAATTGAGAACCTCCTCCTTTTTGGGAAGTCGGTTAAAAAACTAGAAAAATCTTACTTGATCCGCACGTGAAACTACATATTCGCTCCATTAACATTTCAGTGTACGTGGAGATCATAAACCATAACATTCACATGCTTATTTAACGAAACAATAGACATTTTATTATTCTGCATATTTCTAAGCAGGTTTTACAACATTTACTAACTGCGGAATTAAATAACCTATCCATCTGTTGATTTGGATACTAGAGATAATAAGTTGACATTACTTGTATGGAGGTCTATCAAAATTTAATCTATAGTCAGGATAAGAACAGATACTTAGATACGTTATTGGGAACGGTCGTTAAGCGATATCAACGTCGGAAGGTAAGAGATGGACATAAAATTACGAACTACCGACATTACGAGACACTTTATAGCGTTCGTACCCACACATAACATCGGAGCTCGTACTTCTGAAAGACGTTTACTTCTCAATCAATTTTATATCAACAAAATGCCAGGAAGGTTGCACGACTGAAGGACCTTCTGACTGAAGGAAGTCTTAAAACGACCCTGAAGTTTTTTCTCGATATTTGTTTTGTATTTTTTTTTTAGGTCAGTGGGTCATCCCAGGAGTGGCCAAACAAAACCAAAATGGTCTTTTCGCGGGAATTTTGTCTTATTATGTAACATAGCAACACTTGCACTGTGAACAAGCGTTCAAACCGCTTTAGAACAATTTAAATGCGGGCGTTTTGGGGTGCTGACCTTTTTTGTAATTTTTGACGTGACAAAAAATCTAATTATTTTACCCTAATTTTAACAAACGTTTTTGACATTGACATCAAAAATATTTCCGTACACATTGTACAGGCGTTGTGACGAGTGTCCAATCTTTTTGAGAAGACAAAAAATCTCTACCTGAAACGGCCACAGGTCAGTCATTTCGAAAAGATATTATATTCGATATTGTATGAACACTAACGATGTAAATAATACCTACTCATCAGGCACGTGGTTGATATCAACACCACAACACTGATAGCCAGCAGAAAACGTGACGGATTTAATATAATACGCGTTTGTTTATTAGTTTATGATATTTTCGATATTTTTGGACGGTAAATCGGAAATCTATCTACTGAAGATAATCAAAAATGTTTCATCCATGTTGATTCCGTAATCGATGAGCTTTTATGCTTCTTATAAATAGTTCTCACGTAAAAAGATAGAAAAGTGTTCAAAATTAAAATCATTTTTATGGCATTATCTGCCAAACAGCTATTTAGAACTTAAATCTTTTGTTTTGCATTAAAATAGTGAATGTTCAATCATTAATTTAGTTACAACCGTTCCTGTTTAATTTTTTTTGGCAATAAAATGAGATTTTACCCTGTTTTGTTTAAACCGTTATTCACTGGCGTCAACAGTGAAACAAGGAAATGCATGTTTGATAACAATACAACAAAAAAAAACATTAGATAAGATAGAAAAGGTCGACCATAGGTCCAGATCAATAGTTTTGTCAGGCCACCGCCACTCGGCCGTACCTACAGCGATAAATGCCTATAAATTCGCGCGGCGACGGCGCCACACCGACTGATGGGTGTCGCTGCTCACGCGTTGAGCTCGCACTTGTGTTTGGTGGAAGTTTTATTATTAAAATAAGTTTAAAATAAGAGAGAATGGCTGGTTTAAAGTATTGCTCTTTTGATGGATGTGTGTCAAGACAAAAGGACGTGGGATTATCATTTTTTTCATTACCTGCAGATGAGAAAATGTAGGTAAATTCAAATTTATTTTTAAACTATGAAACTATAAACCTTCACATTCTTCATTTTACTAACTTTAATTAGTTACTTTGTTGATACTTAGTAATAATATGGACTCATGTCTGAATTTAAGGAATTTGTTTTTTTATAATTACGAGAGCAACTTGAAAATGTGACTTTTTGTTTGTTGATATATTTTAACGATTAAGGTGTCAAATGAAAGGCCTAAGTCTAAAACTATTTTATCCGTTTGAATCATATAAATAGGTCAACGCGTTAGGAGATTAGAATTAATTAAGAATTAAGAATAGTAAAAATGTAAACAAACCAGATTTTTTGATGTTTTTGTTCCACAACTTTTCTGTATGATATAAGTAACTTTTCTGTATAATGAGTATCTTTCTACTTGAGTTGAGTAAAGGTTTGTTTTCATTTTTTTATTACAAATGAGAGACTGTAAAATTCGTTTTAGTATCTACTTAATTGACTGAGTAATCAATTATACGCATCAAACGTAAGATAGAATAGGTGGTCAAATAGTTAGATAGATAGACGATGAATATTATAGTAGTAGGTAGCAACGCATCGGCGAGCCGACAACCCTAGCGACATAGGTATCGCGTCACTCGGCGCCAGACAGCGACAGAGCTAAGCGTTAGAAGAGAGCGGTAATACTTAGGTGAATATCTCGATAGGTACTGAGCGCTTATGCGAGCTGAATTGAACTTTATTGTTTAGTATCAAGAGTCTCTATTTCTATGAATTGTTACGGGAAGTGAAACTTCTGTACTTGTACTTATTATTCTGTGGTTTTGTTACATTGCGTAACGGAAAAGTACCCTTAAACATAGTTTAATGTGACGTTGAATATTGATTGATATTTATTTTGTTTCTACTTGCAATAGTAGGCATTACGATGACGAACAGATGAACATTCTACCGACTAACATTATTCGATCTATGGAGATGACTATTTCAATGGAAGGCGTTTTTACAAACTCCTAAATACATATTTATCATTTTAATGAACGGCCGTACAACTAATATTTTCATTTCCTTTCTGGACCCTGGGCACGGTAAAAAAAGGAAACCACTAGTGTAGGGAATCAGAAGCGAAGCGTTTGGTTTCCGATGGGCCTTAAAATGAGTAAAGAAGGGCCATGTTAAGTCACGTTGATAAGACGCGTTGTGGCTTAATAAAGTATTAAGTGTACCTATAAAGTATTAGCGACAAGAACATCACGTGTAGAGATTATAAGACAAATAGGTCAGATTACTGATAATGTACGTGTATTACATTCTCCTGCTAAGAGAATACTGATAACCTAAGTTTTACTCGCACTTTTCATTAGGTAACGAAATTGTTTACCACAAATTTTGTATAGCCCGGTCAACCTTTTTGACGGCTTTCCTGAACAAACACGATTTTTTCCGTAGAAAGTCACGCCCAAAAAATATTGACCATGACATCCTGAATTATGTAAGGTCAACGAATTCGCATATCAAGAAACAGAACATGTGTTTACTTACCCTTAACAAAATCTACATATCGGTCTGAATATCTCTTTTTTAACGATGGATTTCTATAAGCTATCTTTCTGTTGCTTTGAGAGTAGCGATGGAATTTTGGCATTAGCCCAATAACTGCGGTAATCAATATTCTGTCTATCCTTGGATTTGCTTACTAGAGATAATAGGACTTTGACATTACTTGTATAGGGCTAATGTTAAAATTATATCTCTAGTAAGCAAATACAGAGATAGATAGGTTATAGAAACCCGGTAAGACATCTAATTAATGGTCTGACATTACATAAGCGCAGTCATAGAAGAATTTATGAACCATTACAAGACCATTACTCAAAAACAATTTTCGCTTGTCCTTGTGAAGTTTTTAACTTTGGCAATCTTTTGTCCCTGGCTAAAAAGGTATGATAAATGAGAGAAAACTTTGATTTTTCGGGCAAGTTATGCCGTAATATGATTATGTTATAAAAATGATATTTAGCAGTCCATTCCATATCTTAAAAACATAGTAATAGGGTCCCGTTTTACCCTTTGGGTACGGAACCCTAAAAACATCGTATTAACGCATTTTTAGCATAATCTATCTATAAATATGGCGACGACGCGACTTATTTTGCTAAATTTGATAATTTGTAAACTATAAAACGACCCTGGGAAAATTTAAGATGAAGGGGAGCTTCAATCGCCTTTTCTCACTAAAACCGATGAACTGTAAACATTCGACAGAGGTTTAAAAATATTTGGCTTTAATTTGACACTATGTAAACTAGTTTAACCCTCCTCTCCTTGTAGAAGATTTTGACGCGAAATTGGTTCTCGAAGGAATCGGATCTCCTAACCACAATCTTCCTTGACCTAATTCATTTATAGGCTAAAACGATGTCGTCATAGTATAGTTAGCCTAATCTTCAGGGGGTAGAAGTAGTGGGGGGGCGATGCGTGAATGTGTAGCATTTTTATGTCACACACTGGGGAGCAAAGTATGTAGGTCAGGTATAATTCTTTCTTAAACTGTATTATGTAGGTACGTACAGACGCCAAAAGGCCAACCTAACCGATCTTCCTCCGAGCCTTCCCATATTGTGATGAGGTTGAAAATCTATTGAAAAAAAATGTCAGATAGAAGTAGGTTCATGTGCTGCCATCTGTACATTAAATTTTTCTCTCTAAGACCCTTGAAAACCTTTTGTTAAAAGTTTATGTAGGTACAAATCGCAAAAAAGGAAAAGATGAAGCATATTTGGTCCCAAATTATTTCGCAAAGGAAATCAGGAGGATTATTCCTATGAATCGTGAACTCTAACATTTCTATTACCATTTTTTTTTATAAAATAAAGAAAAACAAACACAATTCAACATAATCTATCGATAATAATCGATAAGGCCACTCTTATCGAATAAGGATGTAACTCGTTATCGGAACGTGATTCACTGGGTACAAAGTAAAATCGCATTGGGTACAAAAATTAATCACTTTATAAAAATAAAATTATACTTAACGGATTATCATTTATAGTTTATACAATGGACAATAATACTTTAAGGATTTGGTATATTTGCTCGAGTATTTTATTAGTGTAATTTTGTCTACTAATCTCATAAACATGATATTATATCAAAGTAAATTAGGTATAGCTCCATCGAGAGAAAGGGGTGGTCCTACGCTAAGCGTCACGCTAATAACTAGGAATAACAATAGCTAGCACAAGTCATATAGCTGTTTGAAGCTTTTTCTACTTGCCCTTGATAAATGCCAGCAGGGCAAACCAAATTCAATGTTCCTGGCCCCTAGCTCGCCAAAAGACTTATATACAATAATAATGTCATTAAAGAACACTAGCAGCGTAGGCATTGATGATATCGCCACAATTATACTGAAGTCAGTTCATTGCGTTATACGCATCAAACGTAAGATAGAATAGGTGGTCAAATAGTTAGATAGATAGACGATGAATATTATAGTAGTAGGTAGCAACGCATCGGCGAGCCGACAACCCTAGCGACATAGGTATCGCGTCACTCGGCGCCAGACAGCGACAGAGCTAAGCGTTAGAAGAGAGCGGTAATACTTAGGTGAATATCTCGATAGGTACTGAGCGCTTATGCGAGCTGAATTGAACTTTATTGTTTAGTATCAAGAGTCTCTATTTCTATGAATTGTTACGGGAAGTGAAACTTCTGTACTTGTACTTATTATTCTGTGGTTTTGTTACATTGCGTAACGGAAAAGTACCCTTAAACATAGTTTAATGTGACGTTGAATATTGATTGATATTTATTTTGTTTCTACTTGCAATAGTAGGCATTACGATGACGAACAGATGAACATTCTACCGACTAACATTATTCGATCTATGGAGATGACTATTTCAATGGAAGGCGTTTTTACAAACTCCTAAATACATATTTATCATTTTAATGAACGGCCGTACAACTAATATTTTCATTTCCTTTCTGGACCCTGGGCACGGTAAAAAAAGGAAACCACTAGTGTAGGGAATCAGAAGCGAAGCGTTTGGTTTCCGATGGGCCTTAAAATGAGTAAAGAAGGGCCATGTTAAGTCACGTTGATAAGACGCGTTGTGGCTTAATAAAGTATTAAGTGTACCTATAAAGTATTAGCGACAAGAACATCACGTGTAGAGATTATAAGACAAATAGGTCAGATTACTGATAATGTACGTGTATTACATTCTCCTGCTAAGAGAATACTGATAACCTAAGTTTTACTCGCACTTTTCATTAGGTAACGAAATTGTTTACCACAAATTTTGTATAGCCCGGTCAACCTTTTTGACGGCTTTCCTGAACAAACACGATTTTTTCCGTAGAAAGTCACGCCCAAAAAATATTGACCATGACATCCTGAATTATGTAAGGTCAACGAATTCGCATATCAAGAAACAGAACATGTGTTTACTTACCCTTAACAAAATCTACATATCGGTCTGAATATCTCTTTTTTAACGATGGATTTCTATAAGCTATCTTTCTGTTGCTTTGAGAGTAGCGATGGAATTTTGGCATTAGCCCAATAACTGCGGTAATCAATATTCTGTCTATCCTTGGATTTGCTTACTAGAGATAATAGGACTTTGACATTACTTGTATAGGGCTAATGTTAAAATTATATCTCTAGTAAGCAAATACAGAGATAGATAGGTTATAGAAACCCGGTAAGACATCTAATTAATGGTCTGACATTACATAAGCGCAGTCATAGAAGAATTTATGAACCATTACAAGACCATTACTCAAAAACAATTTTCGCTTGTCCTTGTGAAGTTTTTAACTTTGGCAATCTTTTGTCCCTGGCTAAAAAGGTATGATAAATGAGAGAAAACTTTGATTTTTCGGGCAAGTTATGCCGTAATATGATTATGTTATAAAAATGATATTTAGCAGTCCATTCCATATCTTAAAAACATAGTAATAGGGTCCCGTTTTACCCTTTGGGTACGGAACCCTAAAAACATCGTATTAACGCATTTTTAGCATAATCTATCTATAAATATGGCGACGACGCGACTTATTTTGCTAAATTTGATAATTTGTAAACTATAAAACGACCCTGGGAAAATTTAAGATGAAGGGGAGCTTCAATCGCCTTTTCTCACTAAAACCGATGAACTGTAAACATTCGACAGAGGTTTAAAAATATTTGGCTTTAATTTGACACTATGTAAACTAGTTTAACCCTCCTCTCCTTGTAGAAGATTTTGACGCGAAATTGGTTCTCGAAGGAATCGGATCTCCTAACCACAATCTTCCTTGACCTAATTCATTTATAGGCTAAAACGATGTCGTCATAGTATAGTTAGCCTAATCTTCAGGGGGTAGAAGTAGTGGGGGGGCGATGCGTGAATGTGTAGCATTTTTATGTCACACACTGGGGAGCAAAGTATGTAGGTCAGGTATAATTCTTTCTTAAACTGTATTATGTAGGTACGTACAGACGCCAAAAGGCCAACCTAACCGATCTTCCTCCGAGCCTTCCCATATTGTGATGAGGTTGAAAATCTATTGAAAAAAAATGTCAGATAGAAGTAGGTTCATGTGCTGCCATCTGTACATTAAATTTTTCTCTCTAAGACCCTTGAAAACCTTTTGTTAAAAGTTTATGTAGGTACAAATCGCAAAAAAGGAAAAGATGAAGCATATTTGGTCCCAAATTATTTCGCAAAGGAAATCAGGAGGATTATTCCTATGAATCGTGAACTCTAACATTTCTATTACCATTTTTTTTTATAAAATAAAGAAAAACAAACACAATTCAACATAATCTATCGATAATAATCGATAAGGCCACTCTTATCGAATAAGGATGTAACTCGTTATCGGAACGTGATTCACTGGGTACAAAGTAAAATCGCATTGGGTACAAAAATTAATCACTTTATAAAAATAAAATTATACTTAACGGATTATCATTTATAGTTTATACAATGGACAATAATACTTTAAGGATTTGGTATATTTGCTCGAGTATTTTATTAGTGTAATTTTGTCTACTAATCTCATAAACATGATATTATATCAAAGTAAATTAGGTATAGCTCCATCGAGAGAAAGGGGTGGTCCTACGCTAAGCGTCACGCTAATAACTAGGAATAACAATAGCTAGCACAAGTCATATAGCTGTTTGAAGCTTTTTCTACTTGCCCTTGATAAATGCCAGCAGGGCAAACCAAATTCAATGTTCCTGGCCCCTAGCTCGCCAAAAGACTTATATACAATAATAATGTCATTAAAGAACACTAGCAGCGTAGGCATTGATGATATCGCCACAATTATACTGAAGTCAGTTTCAGCCGAGACATGCGGCCATCTCAGTCACATACTCAACCTTATCATTCTTGCGGGCATATATCCAGATGGCTTAAAAACATCAGTAATTAAACCTTTATTCAAAAAGGAAGATAAGGAATTGATGGAGTATTATAGACCAATCTCACTTATACCGGTTATATCAAAGATATTTGAGAAATATATTTATAGAGAATTATATAATTACATAGAAAAATATAATATACTTTGTGAAGAACAAAAAGGATTCAGACAAAACAGAACCATTAACATGGCAATTTTTGACTTTTTGAACACTATTATTGGTAACATAGATAAACGAAACCCTATATGTGCTCTGTTCTGCGACATGACGCAGGCATTCGATTATGTCCATTATAATACGTTACTAAATAAATTAGAAACCTATGGTATTAGAGGTAATGTGCTTGAACTAATTAAGTCATATTTACAAAATAGATCACAAATAACTGAAGTTACCCGTATTAATATAGTCGATAAGCATGAAGAGATAGTAAGATCAAGGGAACGTAAAATCTCATTCGGTGTACCACAGGGAACCGTTATGGGCCCACTTTTATTCATATTATATGTGAATGACATGCCCCTGTCCCTTGAACAACCTATAACAATGTTTGCAGATGATAGCACAGTAACAATCCCTTGTAAAAAAACAAAAATACATACGAAAATGATATAAACAGTTCACTTGGCTCAGTAATTCAATGGTTAGACGAAAATAATTTAAATATAAACTTAAGTAAGACAAAGATAATGCACTTCAGACACCGTACTTCAGGAGGGACTAATCTTCACATACACTACAAAAACAATAATATTGAGGAAGCGGAAGTTACTAAATTTTTAGGATTACAAATAGATTATAGTTTGAACTGGAAATCACATATAGATACTTTATGTAAAAAACTGAGCTCTTCCGCATTTGTTTTATACAGATTATCTTCCATAGTAGATGATAAAGCGCTTCTCACAGCTTACTACGGAATAGTAGAGTCTCATTTACGTTACGGCGTCATATTCTGGGGGAACTCAACTGATCGAGACATAGCATTTAAGGCTCAAAAAAGATGTCTCCGATCTATGTTGAAGCTGAAAAGTACAGATAGTTGCGTGCCCTATTTTAGGCGACACAAAATCCTGACCACAGAAATATTAATAACAGATCCTGACACTTCCTTGCATTTATATCTTTGAAGTAGCTATGTTTGTCAAACAGAATCCATCTCGTTTTGAACGTCTAGCGGATGTATGTCCAAGGAATAGGCGAGATAATAGTAAATTATGCATAGTGACGTGTCAAACCACGCTGAAGCGCAACAGTGTCTATTGCATGGCCCCAATAATTTATAATAAATTACCAAATGATTGGAAAGACTTAAGCACAGAAATGTTTAAGACTAGGTTACGTAATTTTTTAAGCGATAAAACTTACTACAGTGTAGCTGAATTCCTAACAGATAAATAGCTTTCTTTGTTCTATAATGTACCTACTTAATAAAATATGCCTATCTTTAGTCACAATAATAATGTATGATATTTGAATAATGTATGATAAATATGATAATGTATAATTTTATTCTTAGTCTTATTATTTTATTATTAATTGATTTATTGATCTCCTATATAAACTGATCTCATTTGCTTTCTTTGAAAAATGTAACAAATAACTTATATTAATATTAAGGTACCTACCTAGTTTTATTCAATAATGATAAATTTTGCATGCCGAGTGGTTAAATATGGCTGACCTGATGTATTATATTTTATTTTAAGAACTTTTGTATACCTACCCATATTTGCAAAATAAATAAACTTTGACTTTGACTTTGACTTAGGATAGCAGAAGTCTACGGAGATGATTGCTTAAATGTTATTTAAATATAATATTTATTTTTATAAATTTTTGAAGAAAACGTGTGGAGCAATTTGAGAACTAACCCATTGTATTATTTGTTTTCGGAAATACAAAATTCTTTTTNTTGCTTTCTTTGAAAAATTTAACAAATAACTTATATTAATATTAAGGTACAGTCAACTCCAAAAGTCGCTATACATATCCAAAGTGCCAAATCTGCTACACAACGTACGCTCCATAAGTTGGTATACAACATACACTCCAAAACTAGCTATACAT
>NWSH02000323.1:2331980-2346332 GCA_002382865.2 Heliothis virescens
GGAGAAAAGTTATTGCAAAAATATATGTTGATCCCTAGACACTTTTGATGTGTGTAGATAAAACACAAGAACTTTGTTTCGTGACCTCTAAAAGAGGTGGTGAGATTCTACTACATGATAATTACCAGTACTATAAAAAAAAGATAATAAAAATGGGTCCTCACGCTGGAATTGCAAATATAAATCTAAGTGTCGCGACACCATAAAAATTAAAGGAAATACTATAACTATCCACACCCTTCTAGTATGTACAATCTGTAGGAATATATCCACCAACTTAAAGATTTATAATCGGATAAATATGTGATCTAATTGGAATAGGTGATTTTATTTGTAATAAAACGTTGTTGCTTTTATATCTTGGAATAAACTTATTGATTTATTTATTGCATCTTGTTTTATTTTTGATAAAGTATCCCACTTTTGTGCACGTTTGTACTTAAGCTTTTCATACGAAGATGTAAAAAAATGGGTCGAACAGAACACGTTACTTGATAGAGGGTCGAACGGGCACTTAAAAATAGGCAAAGTAAAAATTTTTGGGTCGAAACGGTACAAGGAGGTCGAACGGGTCATATTAATCAGTGAGGTCGAAACTTGGAGGTCGANTTTGGTTTATTTTTGATAAAGTATCCCACTTTTGTGCACGATTGTACTTAAGTTTTTCATACGAAGATGTAAAAAAAAGGGTCGAACAGAACACGTTACTTGATAGAGGGTCGAACGGGCACTTAAATATAGGCAAAGTATAAATTTTAGGGTCGAAACGGTACAAGGAGGTCGAACGGGTACGTAGTCGTTCCGCCAAGTAACCAGCCTCTCCCAGAGCCATCCAGAGTCTACTACTATCATAATTCACTTACAGAAATAAATGAGTTTTCACCTGAATCCCAGTCCATGCTCGATCCTGAGCCTCAACATTCAAATTCTACCGGAGAAGAAAACTTGTCCACTTATTACAGCGGTGTAACTTTTGATTGAGCACTGTACTTGAATGATACGCATAATACCAGACGGAGAAAATACATAGATAAATGATCAAACATCAAATGATTCTATGTACATATATAATTTAAATACAAATCAAATAATGTCAAATCCAATATCGACTCAATATAGAAACGAAGATAATTCACTGTTAGTTCAATATGAACTTCCAGAACTACTCGTAGACTCTGAACAATCGCAGCAAAGAAATTTAAATTTGAAAGAATTTTATAACAATGTTGGTCAAAGTGATATTCCATAATTATTATTTCCTATTAGGTACATACTTACCTAAGACAAATAGCAAGTCTTTCTTTAGTGCTAATAGCTTCGCGAAATTTTGTGTCTTTCTTATGTATGTCACTTTGAATAAATTCGTGTATTTCTTCAAATTGTGTTTTAATAATCCGAAAATACATATGATATCTTTCAATGTCTTGAAGTAAGTCTGGATACAGAGTATGATATTCACCGCATATTCTTCTCTTTTTATTTATTTCATGTGTTTCTTGAGTCGTTTAAGTATCATATATGTACCCAAAATTTGCATCAAATCTTCTTCAAAGTCTTCATCTGAGTCGTTATTCATTAAATCCATAGTACACAACCATACACTTCCACTGCTGTTAGGTAACTGTTTACAGAAATTGCTAGTGTGTCGCGTGTTGGATATCTCCTTTTTTTTCTTTCCTTATGGAGTAGGCTTAACATGAGCAGGTATCCTACATTTTCTTTAAAATCCGTTTGCGAGTCTGAAGAAAACATTGTAGATGTTTACTCGAGGCCTACACTGTACTGACTGAGACAAATTTTCGTCAGGGCGCGCGGCGACACGACACGCAAATGTAATAACCCGCCGTTGCGTCGGGCAGCGTGGCGACACGCGGCGTGGGTTAAATATAATTGCGGCTTTAAAATCGTACCATCAACGACGCAGCGAGACGCCACGCGGCGCAGCGGAACGTGTCTACTCGCCGCGACCGACCGCCCCGTCCGCGCCCCCGCCCACCCGCAGTTAACATTTGCAAGAGCATGAGAACGACGTATATTAAATAGATTACGATGAGAAGTACATTTTTTTTGTGCAGCGCTACGAGTGTTTGTATAATGTATTACCAAATTTTCTGTCACTATATTGTCACTATATTTCATTTCTGTCACTATATTGTGACAGAAATGCTAAAACCGGCCAAGTGCGAGTCGGACTCGCACACGAAGCGTTCCGTTCCATTATGAGGCATCGCGAGATGCAACACCGATCTTGCACGCCGCGCGTCACCGCTGCGTCAAGATGCGTCTATCAGTATCAAGCCCAATAATATTTTCTGTTATTATCCGGATGATTTATAATTTTTATTAGCATTTCTGGTTTCTAAATATAAAGATAATAATTAACCGCTTGTTCAAGTTGTGGCACAATTTTATGGATTGTGACACCAATAATGGTCAATGCTCTTTACAAATCTATTTATATATTTTGTTTTAGAACGATCAAATCATAGATGAAACGCTTCATAAATGTACGCCTAACTTTGAAAAAATTAAATTGACGCATCCATTTATAATCTAAAACAAAAATTGATTACATCAACGTTTCCAAGCGTACCAAAAACATATAACGCCGAAATCGCATGTTTAAAATTTCGCAACATTTAGTAGCGTAAAGAGTTCACTGTATAGATACCGAAATACTGCGGCAAAATTGCCAAAAATACAATGTAAAATTGTAGAAGAAGTACAAGTACCACCGGATTATCGAGATTTTCTTTTGGCTGCAAGCAGCAAGGGCGATTATATGTCAACAAAAAGTTTTTACGCAGATGGCACTTTTAAAAGTTGCTCTCCTCCTTTTGACCAGCTTTATACTATTCATGGGGATATTGGAAGTACGACAAACCACACAAATTTAATGCCACTGGTGTACGCTCTCATGAGTAGATAACCGTACGACTGAATCTTATAAAATATTATTTATGTTTTTAAAAGCGGAAATCCCAAAATGGAGTCCAAAAAAATTCAAAACAGACTACGAGAGAGCAGCCATGAAAGCCATTGTCGACGTTTTCCCCTGTGTTGAGCTGAAGGGTTGTTACTTTCACTTTAACAGAGCAATTTGGGCTAAAGGTCGGGAATTGAGTCTTACTAATACAAAAGACGTAAAGAAAAGACGTTTGGTGGCACTCAGCGCAGTTCTTCCTTTATTACCAAAGACTGAAGTAATGAACGGATGGGTTTACATCATGCGCCATGAAAATGACGATTCAGCTGTGAAAAAGTTTAAAGCTTATATGGAAAAACAATGGCTAAAGGATACATTTATACCAATATGGAATGCGTTCGGGGAGAAACACAGAACTACAAATTCTTTAGAGTCTTGGCACCATAAGTTAAACTGTGCTGTAGGTAAAAAAGGACCTAATTTGATGCATTTACTGCACTGTTTGTATGAAGACGCTGCTTTTTATTCAGTACGAAATCGTCAAAGGCATAATGAGACGCCAGTGACGAAAAGAATTGAAAAATATAAGATCAAAGACGAATTTATACAGGACGCTCAAATAGAGTTAATACATGGTGATTTGACAGTTGGACATTTCCTTGAAATGTTGCGAAGTTAATTAAAAAAGTATATATGCTGCTGATTATAACTCTTGAAATGAATTAGAGGTATATAGGGCTGTCTATGTTAGACGTAGGCTACGTCATAGAAGCAATGATATTGTTTAGTTTAGTCATTTATGGAATTTTTTTTAGACTTATTCTTAAGCATTACTATAAATTCGAAAGTTTCACCGACTAGTAGCATTCTTTGGCTAGCTGTGGTTTTCAACTACTACTATATTAACTTATGACAAAGTCGACCCTCGTTTTGGCGTATAATACCCTTAATATACAAATTTTAGTTTAAAGAAGTATTTTAATTTTATTACTTATCAATCAATCAATCAAAAAAATATCCTATCATAATCCATTAAAACATTAAAAAAATCCATGACATGTTTTATTCTTATTTCCTAATTTTGAAAACCAAAACCAGTATTCATGGACACTGAACGAACGAAACTTTTTTTTTCCCGATCGTCAACAGTGTTGACGAAAGGGTGTTACCGAGCGGGAATAACCCCAGCGAGACGCCGCGCGGCGCAGTGAGACGCCACGCGGCGCAGCGGAACGTGTCTACTCGCCGCGACCGACCGCCCCGTCCGCGCCCCCGCCCTCCCGCAGTTAACATTTGCAAGAGCATGAGAACGACGACGTATATTAAATCTGGCGGGTGCATTAGGCACTTGTCTCAACGGCAACGATTAACGAGTAAAGGTCGATTTATATCTACAGACATTGAGTGTGGCAGACACGTGCCGTGGCAGACAAAATGATATTCTTCCATACAGTAACTATTAACGTATTTATATCTATCGTAACACGGCCGTACAGACGCTTACAGACACGTGTCGTGCCCGGCCAGTATTCTCGGAAAGAATATTTTGTCTGCGCGGTTCATGTCTGTACGTGTCTGTGGCTCCTTGCCGGGCAGTGTGAATAGAGTATCGGAACTGCGTACACGTGCTTTCTTTTTTATTTTGCATTTTTACAATGGATAACGAAAAGCTCATAGAATTTGTACGAGATTACAAATACCTTTATGATTTAAGTGATAAAAGGTATAGTGACAATCAGAAAAAGGATCAGGCGTGGAACGAAATAGGAATAAAACTTAATAGTAATGGTGAGTACATATTTTATTTTTTTATAATGTATTTTACACTTTTTTTTAAAGATCTTTAACTCTAACAATATTTAACTTATAAAAATAGACACAGTCACATAATATAATTTACTTAATTTTAATTTGACTTGACAGGCTAATGACGCCTTTATTAGTCTTTCAACAACAATAGTAAGTATGTTGGGTTTTTATTAGATAACATTTTTTCAACTTAAAATTAGTATAGTTATGGTCAAACGACAGGACACCGATATAATCACCTAGTAGTTTAACGCTCCTTCGGGTGAATCGAAAAACCTAGCAAAATTCTCTCTGACATTAAATGCGGCTACCTGATGATTTCCACCCTGTCTAGGTAGGTTTGACAAAGAATATGATGCAATAATGTTTTCTTCATTATGTGAATGCTGAGAACCACCAGATTTTATATAATTATGTAAGATACACGTCGCCATAATAACATTGTCTGCATTATCTGGATCAAGTTGTATTCTCCTGTTATAGATACGAAATTTTTGAGACAAAATCCCAAATGCATTTTCGACAACTTTTCTTGCACGAGATAGTCTATCGTTGAATGTATTTTTTCTTTGGTCATCTAGTTGAGGTTTAGGATATGGTCTCATTAGATAAGTTGTCAAAGGGAATGCTTCATCTCCTATGATAACATATGGCGCTGTAATTTCAGTGCCAGGTAAATTTGTGCTTTCTGGAACGTTAAATGTGTTTGAAATTAATGCTTTTCCGATGTTTGAATTTGAAAAAATACCTCCGTCACTGTTTTTTCCATAAGCGCCGACGTCGACACATATAAACTTGTAGTCAGCGTCCACAATTGCCATCAACACGATTGAAAAAGTTTTTTTATAGTTAAAGAACTGAGATCCAGAGTTTGCCGGAGCAGTTATTTGAACGTGCTTGCCATCAATGGCTCCTATACAATTTGGAAAATTCCAAGTATTCCAAAACTCCTCTGCGATTTTTTGCCACTGTTCTTTTGTAGGGACAGGCATTGTTTCACTCATCAGCCGTTCTATTATTGCACTGCAAACCTCTTTCACTATCTTGTGTACAGTGCTTACTCCTAGTCTATAACTAAATGCTATAGAAACGAAGGAGTCCCCAGTAGCCAAAAATCTGCAAATAAAACATTATGATATTATGATTATGATATTTGTTTTCCTTGTTTCAGGAAATGAATGTAAAAAAGCATGGGCACTGTTGCGAGATGCCTTCAGACGTTCTCATAAAAAGAAAAAAGATACGAAAAGTGGACAGGCTAGTGTTCGTGAAAAAAAATGGAGGTACGAAGAAGAAATGTCTTTTTTGTTACCGTACATGAAAGAAAGGCCGACTAAATGTCCAATTCCACCTGTACCCGGTTTTAATGATTATGCACACGAGGAAGAGGTTGCTCAGTCACCTGAGGTTGAGCAACAATCGACTGACACATTTACACCTGAGGTTAGTCAACAAACAGTTGGTACATTGCCAACTACACCCTCCCCAGCTCAAACTCCAAAGCACCCTCAGCCAAAGGGTAAACGAGGCCAAAAAGCAACTGATGAAACACCTAGTACTGTACTAATGAAGTATATAATAGAGAGTAAAAATAATACTCCACCGCCGGACGACATCGAACAAGTTATGGCTGGAGTTGTAACTACAT
Organism: Heliothis virescens; assembly: GCA_002382865.2. Lineage (NCBI taxonomy): Eukaryota > Metazoa > Arthropoda > Insecta > Lepidoptera > Noctuidae > Heliothis > Heliothis virescens. The sequence continues at coordinate 2,338,364 of NWSH02000323.1, forward strand.
TGCGATCTTTTCCGCCCAGAGAGAGGGCTATTGCAAAAGCAAAGATATTTAAAATAGTATCTGACATGGAAATAGAGATACTGAGCAGGCCATCAACGAGTTCTACGGTATCCACGCCATCAACATTTGACACTTATGAAGACAATACTCCTATGCCAGAAACAATACAAGATTTTTACCAAGGTTTTCAGCCAGACCTTACTGACGAAAGGGTGTATCGGCACTTAGAATAGTATTCCACTTTGTTTACACAATAATAAATAATTCTGTAATAAATCTTACCTGAGACATACTGCTAGTTTTTCTTTTGGTGACAAGGCTTCCTTAAAAACTGTATCTTGTTTGGTTATCAGCAATTCAATTTTGTTTAGTAAAATGTCAAACTGATACCGGCTCATACGAAAATATATGAAAAATTTTTTTTCATCGTCAACAAGTTCTTTAAAGAGTGTCCAGTATTCTCCTTCTAATTTTCTTTTCTTAAGCATAGGATGTACAGCCATGCGTTTTGCTCTTTTTTTAGTTTTATCTTCTTCTTCTAACAATAATGCAATTATGGACAAATCTTCAATAGAGAAGTGTTTGAACATTTTCAATAACATGCTTTTTCTTCTAAAGCTATGCAGTAACTGCCAGTGAGAGCGGACGCCGATGACGGTGTCGGTCGGTATCCGGGATGTCTGTCACGGCACGTTTCTATACGTTACATATAAATAAATAGTGTCTGTCGGTCTCTGTCACGGCACGTGTCTGCCACACTCAATGTCTGTAGATATAAATCGACCTTNAATGGTGAGTACATATTTTATTTTTTTATAATGTATTTTACACTTTTTTTTAAAGATCTTTAACTCTAACAATATTTAACTTATAAAAATAGACACAGTCACATAATATAATTTACTTAATTTTAATTTGACTTGACAGGCTAATGACGCCTTTATTAGTCTTTCAACAACAATAGTAAGTATGTTGGGTTTTTATTAGATAACATTTTTTCAACTTAAAATTAGTATAGTTATGGTCAAACGACAGGACACCGATATAATCACCTAGTAGTTTAACGCTCCTTCGGGTGAATCGAAAAACCTAGCAAAATTCTCTCTGACATTAAATGCGGCTACCTGATGATTTCCACCCTGTCTAGGTAGGTTTGACAAAGAATATGATGCAATAATGTTTTCTTCATTATGTGAATGCTGAGAACCACCAGATTTTATATAATTATGTAAGATACACGTCGCCATAATAACATTGTCTGCATTATCTGGATCAAGTTGTATTCTCCTGTTATAGATACGAAATTTTTGAGACAAAATCCCAAATGCATTTTCGACAACTTTTCTTGCACGAGATAGTCTATCGTTGAATGTATTTTTTCTTTGGTCATCTAGTTGAGGTTTAGGATATGGTCTCATTAGATAAGTTGTCAAAGGGAATGCTTCATCTCCTATGATAACATATGGCGCTGTAATTTCAGTGCCAGGTAAATTTGTGCTTTCTGGAACGTTAAATGTGTTTGAAATTAATGCTTTTCCGATGTTTGAATTTGAAAAAATACCTCCGTCACTGTTTTTTCCATAAGCGCCGACGTCGACACATATAAACTTGTAGTCAGCGTCCACAATTGCCATCAACACGATTGAAAAAGTTTTTTTATAGTTAAAGAACTGAGATCCAGAGTTTGCCGGAGCAGTTATTTGAACGTGCTTGCCATCAATGGCTCCTATACAATTTGGAAAATTCCAAGTATTCCAAAACTCCTCTGCGATTTTTTGCCACTGTTCTTTTGTAGGGACAGGCATTGTTTCACTCATCAGCCGTTCTATTATTGCACTGCAAACCTCTTTCACTATCTTGTGTACAGTGCTTACTCCTAGTCTATAACTAAATGCTATAGAAACGAAGGAGTCCCCAGTAGCCAAAAATCTGCAAATAAAACATTATGATATTATGATTATGATATTTGTTTTCCTTGTTTCAGGAAATGAATGTAAAAAAGCATGGGCACTGTTGCGAGATGCCTTCAGACGTTCTCATAAAAAGAAAAAAGATACGAAAAGTGGACAGGCTAGTGTTCGTGAAAAAAAATGGAGGTACGAAGAAGAAATGTCTTTTTTGTTACCGTACATGAAAGAAAGGCCGACTAAATGTCCAATTCCACCTGTACCCGGTTTTAATGATTATGCACACGAGGAAGAGGTTGCTCAGTCACCTGAGGTTGAGCAACAATCGACTGACACATTTACACCTGAGGTTAGTCAACAAACAGTTGGTACATTGCCAACTACACCCTCCCCAGCTCAAACTCCAAAGCACCCTCAGCCAAAGGGTAAACGAGGCCAAAAAGCAACTGATGAAACACCTAGTACTGTACTAATGAAGTATATAATAGAGAGTAAAAATAATACTCCACCGCCGGACGACATCGAACAAGTTATGGCTGGAGTTGTAACTACATTGCGATCTTTTCCGCCCAGAGAGAGGGCTATTGCAAAAGCAAAGATATTTAAAATAGTATCTGACATGGAAATAGAGATACTGAGCAGGCCATCAACGAGTTCTACGGTATCCACGCCATCAACATTTGACACTTATGAAGACAATACTCCTATGCCAGAAACAATACAAGATTTTTACCAAGGTTTTCAGCCAGACCTTACTGACGAAAGGGTGTATCGGCACTTAGAATAGTATTCCACTTTGTTTACACAATAATAAATAATTCTGTAATAAATCTTACCTGAGACATACTGCTAGTTTTTCTTTTGGTGACAAGGCTTCCTTAAAAACTGTATCTTGTTTGGTTATCAGCAATTCAATTTTGTTTAGTAAAATGTCAAACTGATACCGGCTCATACGAAAATATATGAAAAATTTTTTTTCATCGTCAACAAGTTCTTTAAAGAGTGTCCAGTATTCTCCTTCTAATTTTCTTTTCTTAAGCATAGGATGTACAGCCATGCGTTTTGCTCTTTTTTTAGTTTTATCTTCTTCTTCTAACAATAATGCAATTATGGACAAATCTTCAATAGAGAAGTGTTTGAACATTTTCAATAACATGCTTTTTCTTCTAAAGCTATGCAGTAACTGCCAGTGAGAGCGGACGCCGATGACGGTGTCGGTCGGTATCCGGGATGTCTGTCACGGCACGTTTCTATACGTTACATATAAATAAATAGTGTCTGTCGGTCTCTGTCACGGCACGTGTCTGCCACACTCAATGTCTGTAGATATAAATCGACCTTAACGAGTAGAGCTAGAACTAGAAACGAGTTAGCGAGACGCGGGGAGCGAGTGCGTAGTTCCGATATTTGTGTAGCTCGGCTATAAGCGAGTGTGCGAGTGAGGCGGGCGATTACTAGCATCACTCGCTCGCGGTAGTCAAGCGTACAATCAGTCTTGCGGCCTCATACGTGTTACCGACTTTCAGTACTGCGTCAGGCCACCGCCACTCGGCCGTACCTACAGCGATAAATGCCTACAAAGGAAGAAGGATGAAATAATTCATAATGACGAGGATTTGTTAAATTTTTTAAAAGATAGGGATGATAATCGAGCAAAACGAACTGCGCAGAGGGATGAGTTACGTAAAGAAGTACTAACATCAAGTGATCCTTTAAAAGCTTTTTTTGATTCAATGTATCATAGTACAAAGCAGATGCCGGAGTATTATCAAAGAACAATAAAAAGAAAGTTGTTTCAATTGGTAATGGATGCTGAAGACAATATTGCTAAAACAAATTATTCATATACCGGTTACTACTCAAACGATTATTCTTACAACTCTCGCCCTTCTACGAGTCAGACAAATTTTTCTTCTGGACAAGGTTCTGCCTCACCTGAACCCAGCGGTTCTGGTGTGCAGCAAATTGGAATTGGAGAACATACTACTCTCCTAGCCAAAACGAAGAGATCCAAGATTCAATGTCTGCCGCTGAAATCACTCCAAGCGATGGAGCCTTACCTTAATGTAATGATGAGACGCTCTCTTGTACCAATAGCTTCTCTATAATTTGTATTTTCTTTTTTTATGTCACCTTCTATTAAACTATGCAAATATCCAAACTCGTCTCTTGTCATTCTAAAATATGTGCGAAAGCCATGATTTGTTAATTCATAGAACAGTTTGAATTCACTGCATTCTTTTCTAAAATAATTAATATTTTCCATCCATATTCTTCTTCATTTTTTCCTTACGTTTATTCAGAATTGCCGCAGCCACTACATAAATCCTATCATAGAATTCATCATCATCGTCGTCTGAACTAGATAACAATGATAATTCAAATGATTTTTCGATATTCATAGTAAATAAAAAAGACGTGTACTTTTAGATACGCACTGTAGAGAAATGACCACTGGTTGCTCTCTCGGCGTGAGTTCTAATCGCTTGGCGAGTGTCGCCGAGCGAGTGTTAACTTTCATAGCTCTTGTCGCTCAGCGACAAACTAGTGAAGCGAGTGCTCGCCGGCAGTGTGAACAGTCAGCGATCAACTGTTTGTATATGCATCTCTTTTGTTCACTCGGAAAGTATATCTATTGTACGTTTCTTGAGCGAGAAAATAGCCGATAGTGTTCGGCCGCTCAGAGAATGCGTTCCTGGCACCTGTCAGTTAGACACGACTAGTGATGGGCACAACATAACACTGAGTTCGTAACCGTTCCTCCAAAATGAACCGCCGCATTATTTTAAGATTATTTTCGTTTTAAATTAGTGGAATCATTTAAAATTTATATTTTAATTATTTAAGTGGAAACCAAAAAAAGGTAATATTCATACAATAAAATTGTTTTATTTATTCTTTGTTACAAAGTTACAATCTGTATTTCTATGCAATAAAGTACATTGAATTGAATGTGCGTACAGAATATTAATCAGACTCCGATTCGTTTGAGGAGGTGGTGTCTTCATCATCATCTTCGCCTACATGTTTAATTATATTATTATCAATAGCTTCTGCCCGCGACTTCGTACGCAAGAACATGTCGCTTATGCAGAGATAACGGGTCGTCAAAATGCAGATTTTAAAGTCTGATATCGAATTCTAAGAGCCCGGGGAAACGACGGGTTGCACGAGACGATTCGAGATGTTTCAGACTTATCATACCATACCATTGCATTGCATTGACTGCCTTTTTAGAATGTATGGACAACGCCATCTATCGGTAAAAGTGAACACTTATCGGAGCTAGTTACGCGCGAGAAAGCTACATAAAGCAGTCCGTGTGAAAAACAGCGACAACGTCACAAAACGAAGGGCAGAAACAGCTTTAATTTTCATCGATTTAGCTTAAAAACTGACGGAGTTTCATAGACACTTACCCCCCCTTTTTCACCCCCGTTAAGGCAGAATTTCCAAAAATCCTTATTGCGTCATTCTTAATTTCTAACCAAATAGCCAAATATTAATTTTAATCGAATTAGCTTCAAAACTGACGGAGTTTCATACAAACTTACCCCCTCCTTTTTACCCCCTTAAAGAGCGAATTTCCAAAAAAAATATAGCCTATTCGTTATTCTGATATATAAGCTATATGTCTGCCAAGTTTCATCTAAATCCGTCCAGTGGATCCTGAGATTAGCGTGTGCAAACAGACAAACAAACGTGCAAACAGACAAAAATTTTTTTTCGAATTCTTACTCTTCTTACAATTCCTAATAACCCTACATATTTTGTTTTCTAAAAATATTTAATGTACAGACCCGATTTTTTTACTGTTTTATTATATGTATGTATGTATGAAGATAGATATAGATTCGTAACGTATTATTTTATATTAGAAGTATAACTGTTACAGATTACGATACTTGTCTGTTATTTTTAGCACAGCACTACAAATATAAAGCGATGACATGACATGAAACATGAAATGACATAACCTTGTAATAGCGCAGTATAGATTTAGAAAAATATTGTTTACCAAATTATTTGATACTCAGTTTGGCACAAAATTATAACATTCATTGATTATTGATATAATAATGTTGTTTTAATGCTCATCAATTTTTAAAACGNTGACATGACATGAAACATGAAATGACATAACCTTGTAATAGCGCAGTATAGATTTAGAAAAATATTGTTTACCAAATTATTTGATACTCAGTTTGGCACAAAATTATAACATTCATTGATTATTGATATAATAATGTTGTTTTAATGCTCATCAATGTTTAAAACGGTAAACAATCAGCAAAAATATTTTTTTTATCGTAACTGCAACGCCATTACAAAGTTACGTCGTCAGTTCAATCGCAATGTGTCAGAAACGCATTCTCTGAGCGGCCGAACTTTAGTTAGTCGTTTTCTCGTCGTTGGTGGGACAACTGCCTTATGGAGATCGATGAGAAGTATATTTTTTTTGTGCAGCGCTACGAGTGTTTGTATAATGTATTACCAAAACAATATAGTGACAGAAATGCTAAAAATAATGCATGCGACAAAATTTGCCACAGCGGCCTCAGGCTGCGTCGCGCGGCATCGCGAGATGCAGCACCGATCTTGCACGCCGCGCGTCACCGCTGCGTCAAGATGCGTCGCGCTGTGCCGCGCGGCGTCTCGAGGTGCAGCGCTGCCCAGCGCAACGAATCTGAATTCTCACAATTAAATGTGTATCGTTTCGTGTAGTGAATAAAATATATTTAGAGTCGCTCTATGTAAAATCTGCCCGCAGCGTCGCGTCGCGGATCGTCTCGGTGTGAGTTAAGGCGCGGCCCCACCGCGGTGCATGCTGTGCACGGGCACGCGTTTATTCTCAGTAGTTCGATCGTCGAACTAGTGAGAATTATTTTTCTCGTTTGTTCGACTGTCGAACTAGTGAGAATTATTTTTCTCGTTTGTTCCGTTTGTTCTCAGTAGTTCGATTCATTAGTTCGATCGTCGAACTACTGAGAACGAACGGTTTTTTGTTCTTACTTGTTCGATTTCTTAGTTCGATCCGTTCGTTTGTTGCCCGTGGTACTACTGGTAGTAGTTTTTTTTTACCCTTTTGTCATAATGTTAAATGTGAATAAATTTTAAATAAATCTGGTAGTTGCGAAATTTTTCATTGCTCAAAATCGACAAGAGTCAAAATGACTTAGCTTTTTTTACAAAATTAAATATGGATTTAACCTTTTGAACGCCAGAACAAAACCTACGAACCTGCCCTCAACGCCAAGCCAAGAATTTAATGTGTTTCTCTCGCATCCCGTGGGAATTACTGCCCGTACCCGGATAAAATATAGTCTATGTCACTCGTGGATAATGCAGCTTTCGAATGGTGAAAGAATTTTTAAAATCAGTCCAGTAGTTTTTGAGCCTATTCATTACAACCAAACAAACAAACAAAGTTTTCCTCTTTATAATATTAGTATAGATAGTATAGATTTTTATGCTCTGAGTTTTTTGTCAAACATAGACGTCGTTGGCGTACGGAGCCCGCAAGTGCTGGTCAAAAATAAACATAGGTGACTATGTATAATATATACACACATCAAAAGTGTCTAGGGATCAAGCATTTTTATGCGGATTTCTTGAGATTGAGATGTGGCTTTGTAATAAATGTATGATTTTATAAATTCATATGGATCCTTTTTGGTGCATTTCATAATTTGAATCAGGAACTGTGAATCAAATTCGAGTAAAAGATGAAAATCAGCTGTCAATATTTTCCCTATAAAAACATACAACTTCAGCTCATATTGTACTCAAAGCAAAATGACCTTATCGACATTTAGTCCTGAAATCAAAATGACCGTTGAACGAAAATCACCACAGGGAAAAATGACCAAGGAGCAAATTGTCCGCAATTTATTATAAATACTAGGGTGGTCCTTATTTGACCAAAAAAAATTTTTTTCTGAAATGTTAATCGGGCACCCTCTCAAAGTGATATATAGACATTAAAATAANTATTATAAATACTAGGGTGGTCCTTATTTGACCAAAAAAAATTTTTTTCTGAAATGTTAATCGGGCACCCT
>NWSH02000323.1:2346432-2367050 GCA_002382865.2 Heliothis virescens
ATAGATTTCGAAGAAGGCACATTGAAAGCGTTGTCAAAATTGAATGTTACAGTCAAAGGTTGCATGTGACAGTGACTTGACGCAATTTCAAGCGGAAGTGTTACGGAGGGAGGACGACGTGAATGACCGAGCTCTTCGTGACATTACGACTGACGACTGTTACACTTTCGCTTGGAGTAAGGACAGGACGACTTTTATGGGACGCCGTGAGACATTCACGGGTACATCAGGACCGACATTTGAGGTGACTGACCAGACTCGAACTATAGACGTTTTTGACAAGATTTTTGACACTGACTTCATTGACCATCTGTGTGTTGAGACTAACAGGAACGCGGAGCAAAAGATTGCATTGATGCGTGAGCAAAACAAAATGGCTCCGCATTCTCGATTTCACCGTTGGTCTCCCACTGACAGGGACGAAATGGTTAGCTTTTTAGCTATCATAATTTTACAAGGTCTCTACCCCTTACCAGAGGAAGAGGCCTACTTCACTTTCAATGGTTTTGGTACTATGCCATATTTTTCCAAAATTATGCCTTACAACCGCTTTTTATTATTAAAATCATTTCTCCATTTCGTCGACAATCAGACTTGCCGGGACACGACTAGACTTAATAAAATACGACCTATTGTTGACTATTTTAACGNCAAGGTCTCTACCCCTTACCAGAGGAAGAGGCCTACTTCACTTTCAATGGTTTTGGTACTATGCCATATTTTTCCAAAATTATGCCTTACAACCGCTTTTTATTATTAAAATCATTTCTCCATTTCGTCGACAATCAGACTTGCCGGGACACGACTAGACTTAATAAAATACGACCTATTGTTGACTATTTTAACGCAAAATTTTCCAGCCTATACATGCCTTCACAAGAGATAGTCATTGACGAATCTCTTTTAAAGTGGCACGGTAGGTTAAATTTCGCACAAAAGATTTCGTCGAAGGCCGCACAAGTCGGAGTTAAAACCTACGAATTGTGCGAATCTTCCAGTGGCTATCTCTGGAAGTTTTTTGTATACGCTGGAAAAGATAAAGCAACCTCGACTACTGACAACACTGACGTACAGAATTCTCAAACAAATGACAGACTAGTCGGGAACGAGGCGACTAGATTTAGGCCGGGACTCCACCAAAGCGGAGACGAGACGAGCGGAGAGGAGATGTTTTTTAAACAACCAATAGAATTGAGTTATTGACACGTCTCCTCTCCGCTCAGCTTCAGTGGAGATCGCTGTGCGGAGATGTGTAATATTTGTATGTCGCGATGGAAGCGGAGATGTGAGCTGTGCGCGGACGACGCGCAGTGGAGACGAGAGATGTGAGCGGCGTGCAGTGAGCGATGTCACCCTCCCCCCTCTCGCCCGCTAGCAACCCGCAGAACCCCGCGCGCGCGCCGGCCGGCCATCTTGCTAGTACCGTGCGCGCGAAAACATCTCTTCTCGCACGGCACACAGCACACCGCACACATCTCCGCTTTGGTGGAGTCCCGCGAGCTGAAAAACATCTCGCACAGCACACAGCACACCGCACACATCTCTGCTTTGGTGGAGTCCCGGCCTTACTGATGACGAGACAAATGACAGACCCGATAATGACGGACCAACTAATAGACTCATGACTGGTGATAGTGGAGACCGTCCCACGAACGCTACTGCCAAAATTGTTTATGACTTGATCGAGCCACTGCTTCACCGTGGGCATACTGTAATAATGGACAATTTTTATAATAGTCCATTATTATTGCGCAGCCTGAAAAAACAAAAGACTGACTGTTTTGGGACACTAAGACTTAACCGAGGATTCGTACCTGATTCGATCAAGACTTTGACAAAGACAGAACTTCGACAAGGTGAAGTAGTGGCCACGTACAGTTCTGATTTGGCAATTCTGGTATGGCGAGATGCTAACTTAGTTAGTATGATCTCTACATACCATAATCTCCAAATCGGAACACAAGACAAGTACAACAGACTGACGTACAAACCAAGCATAGTACTCGACTATAACAGGAGCATGGGAGGAGTTGATAGGAAACACCAATTCCTGTCAGCTCAACCTTTAGAACGTCTGAGGAACAGAATATGGTACAAAAAACTCTTTCGTCGATTGTATAATGCAGCAATATTTAACAGTTTTGTGATATTTTCCAGTTTTCACCGGAAAATATCACATCGTCAATTCCGTACTGTATTGGCGGAAGATTTACTCAGGAGACATAGAAAAATTGACTTAACGACTGAGGGCCGGTTGCTCGAAGCTCGGTTACGTCAACTTCAGGGTTAAATTTTGGTTAAAGTAAAATTAACCGATGTCAAATTTAAAAAGCGTTGCTGAAGTAGCGGTTATTTTAACGAGAGGTCAAATTCCAGATTTGACAGTGGTTAAACTAACCGACAGGGTGAGGGCGGTTAAAATTTTGACAATAGTAAAATCTTTAGTTAACTCTTACAGATTTGAGTTTATCAATAAAATATTTTCTTACTATTGTTTAAAATGGGATCAGAGGGATCTTGTTTTGGATTTAAATAATGAAGATAGTCCTTCTGATGACGAATTTATACCTATTTAGACAAGTAGTCCAACAAAGACAAAGAAATTTTCGTCCCCGAACCGATTTTTATTTATGCGAGGAAATAGATTTTGGAGCACGCTTCAGTGTCGTGGAATTTGTTGAAAAATGCTTGTAAATAAATTAGATTCTCGTCTCAAAAGTTTGACCAGAAAGTGAGTCCATTTTTATCAATAAAAAGTTATATGAATATTATAGCGTCCTTACCGATTGTCGGCTACGGCTGCTTATATAAGGAGATCAGCCAGCATATTACAGTGCACAAGCATTTGCGCAGACACAGGTGCACTCCCTACTCCGTCACTCTCATAGCACGGATGCTGATAACTGTCTGATTTTTTGTGAAAGTTTCTAAAACCCAAAAAGCGATTTCGGTCCGACCCGGGAATCGAACCCGATACCTAGTGAACAGCAGGCTGATGACACTACAAACTAATGAAGTTTTAGAGCCGACCTGAGGATGGAAACGAGGGAGAGCCAAGAGAACTCTTAAACTATATACCTACAATCTACATATATCGACTACCTCATGTTTAGGCTTATTTGATTTGTATTGACGAGAACTTTACACTGATATAGTTTATAACTGTCATTTTGGGCTTGGTAATGATGGCGAAATTTGGGGGCACGGCAGTGCCCCCGCCAAGTCGAGCGCAAAGCAAACACTGCCGTACCATCCTTTACTGGAACCATTTCGCTGCATTTTGAGGCCCCTATTTGAGAACCTCTGGATAAGACCAGAACACAGAAATTTTGGTCATTCAGAAAGATATAATCACATACTTAAAAACCAGAATTTCAAGTCTGGATGGAACTGCTTGTTTATCTCTAAAAAGTAATGAAATCTAGACAAAGTCGTGCTGAGTCTTAGGTTTCTTACTGCGATTTTTTTTACTGCAACAGTTAATATGATATGACTGGCCGTTGAACATTCTTTATAAGTAATTGGGTACAAGTCAACGGCCAGTTATATAACTTTAACTGTTATAGTAAAGAAATCGCAGTAAGGAACCTAAGACTCAGCACGACTTTGTCTAGATTTCATTACTTTTTAGAGATAAACAAGCAGTTCCATAGAGACTTGGCTAGTTTTTTACAGTATGTTTTTGGTGGGATATTATTTAGGGAACACCTTAATGGTTGGTAGCAGACTTTGGGTTTATTTTAATTTATTTTTCCTTTGAAATGAAAAAAGATAGGTATATTTATTTATCAGACTCTTTATTTTGTCACCACGGGTCATTTATTTTTGTCTTCCACGTCCGCTGCAGTGGCTGGAATGAGCGGTGCGAACTTGTAATCGCTCCACCGTGTCCTTCTCTAGCATAACTGCTTCGCGGGAGGCGACGGCATCCCGATGCGATTCAGGTACCTCCTGAAACAATCGAGTCCGGTGAAAATCTGCATCATGCGGAAGGTGAGGGCGCCATGACTCCTACTGAGCGTCTGCACTCGTCTACACTCGTCAAAGAGGGGACTTACCGCCACTATTATGGTGTTAGGGAATCAACTAGACATGTTCTACATGTAATTATAAAAACGCCACCACATAAAAGATACCACATACTTTCCGTGCAACTTTTTCATATTATCAAATTTATATTTTAATTGCTTTACTGTTCTTTATCTGTAGCTACTGGCGTTAAATTGCATATTAAAGTATGTTGAACCATGTTTTTTCTTTTTGTGCTTGGGAAACCGCATCAGTTTTCTTGAACATTAATATGTGTTTATTTTCATCAATAAGTCGTTTCAGCAATTCAAGCTCATTGCTTGTAAAGTTAGATCCTCTTTCCCTGGAACAAAGCATACGTAATAATTATTTTACACACCAAGAGACATGTTAAAAACACCGCGGATGCTAAGAAATAATATGCACTTACTTTGATTTATTAGCCTGCATTCTGGCGAATACACTTCAAGTTAGTGAAGTGATATTTTGCTTCCGTAACAACCAAAATTTATGTCGATTGATATAAAAACGTATATTTTAAAATGAAAATAAAATATTTCCTTCAAAACAACAATGACAACTAACGCAATGTTGACAGTCGAATAAACATTACCCATCGAAAATTATGGGAAGATACATGAAATTGTACTGCCAACACTTTTAACCTTTGTCTAATTTTACCGTCGCGTAAAATATTTCTGGGCAACTGAATGCAAAGATAACCGACGTAATTTTTTTTACCATAGTCAAAATTGACAGGCGTTAAATTTTAACTTTTACGTCGCTGTCATGTACGAACAACCGGACCTGAAAGACGATGTTTGAACATTAGATCAAAGACGACTGGACAAGTGACGACGACATTAATAAGACGACGACATAAGACGCAGGCCAGAACGATCGTTGAAGCTAACCATTTCCCAATTCGGACTGGGTCAAAAAACACCTGTTGCTGGATGTGCCCTAAAAAGACCAGGACAATTTGGAAATGCGAGGAATGCGACGTAAACCTTTGCATCGAGGGATGTTTCAAAGCGTATCACAAGCCTTAATATATATTTTTTTTATTTCATAAATATACAACATACCTACAATAATTGACTATCATTTAAATTTAATTATTTAATAATAAAAAAAAATCAACCTATTCCTAAAACAAAATATCCTAAGATCGTGTGTGTAAATCCTTAAGTGGGCGGCCATCTTGCTGTCATTTCGTCATCCGAGACGATAACAGATTGCTGCGGGAATGCCTTGTTTGTTTTGGTTTAATGTGCTACACTGTTCATTTCAAGTATATATAATATTGGTGTCAAAAAAAAGCTTATTTAATCTAGTTTAATAATGAGTGTAAATCAATGAGAAAAGTTAAATAACGTTTAGTTAAAACTTGTTCAAACAAATATTTTACTTAAATTTAGCCCGTTCTGTTAAGTTCAGCTTTTTTTTATGCATTTGTAATTGATTTCTGTACTTTAATTAGTACATATTTTGATTCCTTGATAATTCAGCTTTATACTGGTATTTTTTACTTTGCTATAGCTGCAATAGTTTGCTAGAAAATACACTTTGAATCGGTAACGGCATGGGGCGCTCGAAGCGGTTCAAAACAGATCGAGCGCGTGAACGTACAAGGTGTTGACAGGTGTCGCACGCGGACGCTTGAGTGGCTATAACCATCTCAGGAGTAGGAATAATAATTGTACCAAGTTTCATTAAAATCCGTCGAGTAGTTTTTGTTTCTATATTATAACGGTTATACATACAGACAGGCAGACAAAAATTCTACTGATTGCATTTTTGGCATCAGTATCGATCCCTAATCACCCCATTATAGTTATTTTGGAAATATATTTCAGGTACAGAATTGACCTCGCTACAGATTTATTATAAGTACAGATTGCCTGTCTTTTTCCTTGCTTTATTCCACCACAAATTAACTTAAACAAATCGTGGTAACTTCAGCTTTACAATATTTTAGGAGATACCTGAGATACATTTTCAAAATAAGATGTTTTTGTGACTTGACCTAAAACTGTCAAAAGAAACCGCGCTCGCTCTACTCGTGCCCTTTTCTTTACGATGTTTACACGTCGAGCTGAAAAAATTTCGCGCTCGCTTCGCTCGCGCATTCATACTGTTTTTCTATGTAATTCTTTACTTCATTTATAGTATATTTACATTAACAAAATAAAATAAAAGTAATGTATTGGTACTTGACCATAATTGTATGACCAACCCCCCCCCTCCCCCCCAGGCACAAAAGCTGGATCCACCCTTGGGCTTCGCGAACGTATGTCGCCGACGTACACATTAGGTCTGTTTGTGGCTCTTAAGAAACTTAAAAATATTGTAAATTGTAATTTTGGCTCTTTTGACTCAAAAGGTTGCCGACCCCTGATCTATACTAATATTATAAAGAGGAAATGTTTGTTTGTTTGTTTGGTTGTAATGAATAGGCTCAAAAACTACTGGACTGATTTTAAAAATTCTTTCACCATTCGAAAGCTGCATTATTCACGAGTGGCGCATTTTAGCTGCGTGTATTCATTTGTTTGACAACGTGGGTCTACGTTTCCACTGGAATACACGAATATGACACACGACTATGTATAGCGTGGCACGGCGCACGGAGAGGCTACGCTGCGATAAGTGAGCTGTACGTAGTCGACGGTCATATTCGTGTATGGAGTACACCCACGTGGAAACGTAGACCCACGTTGACAGCGTTGAGCTATGTAACCGCCTATTCGAGCAAGCCACGCATGTATCAATGACGTCAATTCGTGCGTAGCCTCTCCGTGGGTTGCAGTGGACACAACCACATACATTTTCTTCCAAAGCGAAGCTTAATACACGTGCGTAGTCTCTCCGTGCACCGCCGTGGGGCCGCGCCTTATAAAGGGCAAAGAAAAAGCAAAACAAATAGCTTAATAATGCAAATAAAAAACGAGAAAACGGTGTACACATTTAATTTTTCCCTATAAAGATCCAAACGTTATTTAATTATGTGTTAAGCCTAACAAATTGAAAACGACCTAAAAATAAATATTTAAAAATGTGTTTAAAATTAATACTCTTCTCCGCCTTCCCCTTCGCCTTCACCAGAGTCCATGCCGACCTCCTCATAATCCTTCTCCAGCGCGGCAAGATCCTCGCGAGCCTCTGAGAACTCTCCTTCTTCCATACCCTCACCGACATACCAGTGAACGAACGCTCGTTTAGCATACATAAGATCAAACTTGTGGTTGAGCCGCGACCAGGCCTCTGCGATGGCGGTCGTGTTTGACAACATACAAACAGCGCGCTGAACCTTAGCTAAGTCCCCACCGGGTACCACGGTCGGTGGCTGATAGTTGATCCCCACCTTGAAACCTGTCGGGCACCAGTCCACAAACTGAATGGTCCTCTTAGTTTTGATGGTTCCGATAGCAGCATTGACATCCTTTGGAACTACATCCCCACGGTAAAGCATGCAGCAGGCCATGTACTTGCCGTGTCTTGGATCGCATTTCACCATTTGGTTGGCAGGCTCGAAGCAGGCGTTGGTAATCTCTGCCACAGACAGTTGCTCATGATAAGCTTTTTCAGCAGAAATGACCGGTGCGTACGTCACAAGAGGAAAATGAATACGTGGATACGGGACCAAGTTTGTTTGAAACTCAGTCAAGTCAACATTCAAGGCACCGTCAAATCTCAAGGAGGCAGTAATAGATGACACGATTTGCCCAATCAGGCGATTAAGATTAGTGTATGTGGGCCTCTCAATGTCCAGATTCCTTCTGCAAATGTCGTATATAGCTTCGTTGTCCACCATAAACGCAGCATCAGAGTGCTCTAATGTAGTGTGCGTAGTAAGAATGGAATTGTATGGTTCTACGACAGCTGTCGATATCTGTGGAGCGGGGTAGATCGCAAATTCAAGTTTAGATTTCTTGCCGTAGTCTACAGAAAGACGCTCCATGAGCAAGGACGCGAAGCCTGACCCGGTGCCGCCTCCAAAAGAGTGGAAAATAAGAAATCCCTGAAGACCTGTGCATTGATCTGCTAGTTTTCGTACTCTATCAAGCACTAAGTCTACGATCTCCTTTCCAATAGTGTAGTGCCCTCGTGCGTAGTTATTGGCGGCGTCTTCTTTACCCGTGATCAGCTGCTCGGGGTGGAACAGCTGGCGGTACGTCCCCGTGCGCACCTCATCCACTACGGTGGGCTCGAGGTCGATGAACACCGCTCTGGGCACGTGCTTGCCAGCGCCAGTTTCACTGAAGAATGTGTTGAACGAGTCGTCACCTCCGCCGACAGTTTTATCCGAGGGCATCTGCCCATCCGGCTGGATGCCATGTTCCAGGCAGTACAATTCCCAGCAAGCGTTACCGATTTGTACGCCGGCCTGGCCGCCATGTATAGATATACATTCACGCATATTTTTTACGTTATAGTTGAATAAAGTTGCTTAAAAAATAGATCTTTTTTACTTCACTTCAACGCTTAAAATGCAGCACCTTCTCGATCAATTCTAAAGTTTGAACTGTCCGAAAAACGAATGACACAATGTAATTTCCAGGATCGAAGTTTAAATATGACTTTTAATTATTTTATTTTATTTAGGTTTTCTTTCTTCCTAGACATAATAACCAAAAAGTTTGTTATGTTTTCATGAAAAGGAGGACATAAAATATGAATGAACTTCGTTTATATTGGATCGTATTACGCAAAGCTTATAGCAGAGGGCGACACTGAAATAGCCGGTCTCATTGACGTTAATGTTAATGCCACTGTAATAAAAGTACTTATTTTATCCTTTTTATTATTTTATATGAATACAAAAAAATAAGCCTGAATGTAGATTATTTACGAAATTTCTCAGAAGACTAAACCTTTATATATTCTAGGATTCAGGAAAACTTA
This sequence comes from Heliothis virescens, assembly GCA_002382865.2. Classification (NCBI taxonomy): domain Eukaryota; kingdom Metazoa; phylum Arthropoda; class Insecta; order Lepidoptera; family Noctuidae; genus Heliothis; species Heliothis virescens. Next base: position 2,355,370 of record NWSH02000323.1, read on the forward strand.
TTCTGTTGTCTGGCACCATTATCATCTTCCTGCCCTAACCCCAATTTTTTGGGAACCCAGTGTTTCTGGGAACACTTTGCGTACAAAAAAAAACCCTTCAGAGAAGTCGTCCAATACTTCGAGTGTGACTTTTAGATTGTGACCAGATTCTTTTAACTGCCAGCTTGGAAATACAGCCAAGTTTTGCCAAAAAACTAGCCCTACAATACAGAATATTTACATGAATGCAACCTCTCTGCGGGAAAATGGGTCACGCTTTTAGGGAATGTCCTAGCAAATCGTCTCGTCCCAATTTTAACCTGCAAACGCTTTAAGCGTAGGTGTGATTATCATTATCAATATTAAACTGAAGCTAAAAGCAGCAGGGAAACTATACATACTCATTGTGAATTGTATTGATGACGGCCAAATCCGTACGGAATTGAAACATTGAAGCCTATTTTGAATAAATGATTTTTTATTTTGAAAAATGTTCTTATTAAAACAGCAATCTTTATCCACCGCATTGAAAAAAATTAACCGTATATGAAAATCCTAAGATAGAAGCAGCAGCGGTTAGACCGAAGTCCCGCACTGAAGTTTTTAAGAGAAACTAGACATACATAATCGGCAGTGTTTATAAGTGATTTTTAACACATTACATTACCTACGGTACTGGAAAAAATAGAATTTTATTGTTTGGTACGTCAGAAAATAAAAGACTTCTCCAGCTGTCACCACTTTGGATCCTAGATGTCAGATTTCGAAAATATTTAGAAGCATATCCAGTCTTCTAGTCTCTCCAAACAATACTCAGAATCGACACTTTTTGCTCATAAAATGCGTCTTTTGGCCGCGTTAGCCCTTGTAAGGCCAGATGAGATACCTGAGGCTTTTGAAATAATAAAAGAAAAAGTATTACACAGCGCACTTGAGTCAGAGAACGGAATTGTTAAAGGGGAAAGGGGCCTGAAGATACACTATGGCAAAGATCACAAGCTGCATAGTTTATCTCAGTGCCCCTTGACCCCGCAACTTACAACAACTCATGTCAGCCAACCGCATTGGGACACCCTATCAAAATTGAAAAACACTACACCCACTTTGAAAAGAGCCTCGGGGTGCAACGCGGATTGTTGCGTCAAGCTTGGCGCGATATGTCCGCCTTGCAACCCAGGAGAATACAGAAAGCGCCTGGGAACAGCAGATAAATAATTAAAACCCTGAACAACCAAATAAAACTAAACAGCAGTCTTTCGACCTCCTTTCTAGACCCAAACCTTGCAGCAAAATTATAAATTACCTCCAAGGACATGTAGAGACCAAATTAGGTGAGGGTGACATTAGGGGAGCTGCTAGGATCCTGTTAAGCAGCGATGTGGTGGCTCCGTACTACTGCTAGAACTAAATTCCGACCATTTGACTGTTAAAGCCCAAAAACGACAGACTGACAATCCTTTCAAAATTTAATGTCATAACATCACAAATAAATATTTTCGACAAAACGTGGAAGATAGTTTAAGTAGGTGTTATCATCATTATCAAATTTAACTGAAGTTAAAAGCAGCAGGGGTCAGATCGAAGTCCCACACTGAAGTTTTAAAGAGAAACTAGATATATTCGGCCGTTTCGTAATGATGACGGTCAAATCCGTATGGATTAGTACCTTTGAAGCCTATTTTGAATAAATGATTTTTTATCTTGAAAAAAGTTCTTATTAAAACAGCAATGTTCGTAGACCGCATTGAAAAAAATAAACCGTATATGAAAGACGTAAGATAGAAGCAGCAGCGGTTAGACCAAAGTCCCGCATTGAAGTGTTTTGAGAGAAACTAGACATACTCGGCCGTTTCGTAATGATGACGGTCAAATCCGTATGGATTAGTACCTTTGAAGCCTATTTTGAATAAATGATTTTTTATCTTGAAAAAAGTTCTTATTAAAACAGCAATGTTCGTAGACCGCATTGAAAAAAATAAACCGTATATGAAAGACGTAAGATAGAAGCAGCAGCGGTTAGACCAAAGTCCCGCATTGAAGTGTTTTGAGAGAAACTAGACATACTCGGCCGTTTCGTAATGATGACGGTCAAATCCGTATGGATTAGTACCTTTGAAGCCTATTTTGAATAAATGATTTTTTATCTTGAAAAAAGTTCTTATTAAAACAGCAATGTTCGTAGACCGCATTGAAAAAAATAAACCGTATATGAAAGACGTAAGATAGAAGCAGCAGCGGTTAGACCAAAGTCCCGCATTGAAGTGTTTTGAGAGAAACTAGACATACTCGGCCGTTTCGTAATGATGACGGTCAAATCCGTATGGATTAGTACCTTTGAAGCCTATTTTGAATAAATGATTTTTTATCTTGAAAAAAGTTCTTATTAAAACAGCAATGTTCGTAGACCGCATTGAAAAAAATAAACCGTATATGAAAGACGTAAGATAGAAGCAGCAGCGGTTAGACCAAAGTCCCGCATTGAAGTGTTTTGAGAGAAACTAGACATACTCGGCCGTTTCGTAATGATGACGGTCAAATCCGTATGGATTAGTACCTTTGAAGCCTATTTTGAATAAATGATTTTTTATCTTGAAAAAAGTTCTTAAGGTACAGTCGCCAAATTTCGTCCCCAAACTTAATTTCGTCCCCATCGGTATCTTTTTTTCTAAATAACGCCATCTAGTTTTCATATTTTGAATCTAAAGTTAATTACGTCAGTCGGCCATTGCAAAAGTTTGACGGTGAAACCTCGCTCCTGTGTTAAGATATTTAAAAAAAGAAAAAACTGTTCAAGGTGAGTTTTTAACCGACTTCAAAAAAAAGGAGGAGGTTCTCAAGTCGACCGTTTTTTTTTTATTTTTTTTTTTATTTTTTTTTGTCTTTGTTACTCGATTTCTCGAAAACGCCTGGACCGATTTGTTGATTGAAATATTATCGGTATTGTTTATATATTGATGTGTTTGACTTACTGGAACGAAATTTGGGCAAAGTTTGTTGTTGTCGCTTAGATTTAAATCGATTGTTATTTCATCTAGGTTATGACATGTGTTTTGTGTTGAATGGAGGTTACAAACATAATTGGCAAATTCCTAATATCGTCCCCTTACGTAAGCCTAATATCGCCCCCGGGACGTCATCACTTCGTCATTCGTTAGTTGCATTTTCTGCAACTATTTAAATATTTATTTTATTTTTAGATGCCAAAGAGAAAGTTATGGGATCCTGAAGCAATGAAAAAAGCTGTTGAAGCTGTTCGAGCAAAAAAAATGGGTTATAAAAAGGCGGTTAAGTTATTTAATGTTCCAAGAGCTACTTTGAAAGATTATGTAAAAAAGGCTGATAAATCTATAGAAGATATAGTTTCTGGAAAAATGGGAAGAAAACCAGTGTTGCCAGTTGAATTAGAAGAGGAATTGGTAAATTATTGCTTGCAAATGGAAAGGAATTACTATGGTGTCACCGCTTCTGATTTAAAACGAATGGCTTTCCAATTGAGTATCAGAAATAATATTCCACACCCATTTTCACAAACCAAAAAACAAGCAGGCAAAAAATGGATGAAATTATTTATGGCTCGACATCCTAACTTGTCATTTCGCCAACCAGAATCGTTATCACGAGCTCGCGTACAAGGTTTTACTGCAGAAAACGTTAAGGCTTTTTTTGATATATTGAAACCGGAATTACAAAAGATTAATTTCAACCCCAATAAAATATTTAATGTGGATGAAACAGGGATCAGCACTGTTCAGCACAAAGTCAGAAAAATCCTGACGGGTGAAAGGCAAGAAAGAAGTTCACAAATTGCACTACGCAACAAAAAAAAAACTATTTTTTTTTTCCAAGGTGAAATATATAATTTCTTGTAGATTATTTGATATTGAATCGAAGTCCAGAACATAAAGTTGCTCTAGCACGTCAGGATTTGGAGATATACCTTTCTTATAGTGCTATAAACGCGATTTTTAACGATATTTGATGTAAATTTTGAAGGACAGCAAATTTTTCTGGAAATTTTTAACTGTGGCATCATATAATACTACTCTTGCCGACACCAACCCATTTAAATTCCTAACGCTACGAGTTTTCATTGACGTACTATACGTTTTCAGCTGCGGTAGTTCGATCTCCCCTATATTCTATTTGACCTATTAGTATGAAAAACTCCGATGTAGATATAAAATGCTATATCTTGGGAAAGAAAAGTCGTAAAAATATAAATTAAAATGGATTGAACGCGGGGAAAGTAGTACTATATGATGGTATAGGTAAAAAATACTATAATTTTTTTTTGTCCTCCAAAAATTAACGTTAAATATCGTTAAAAATCGCGTTTTTAGCACTATAAGCATGGTTTATCTCCAAATCCCGACGTGCTAGACCAATTTTATGTTCCGGACTTTTATTCAGTATCAAATTATCTACAAGAAATCATATATTTCACCTTGGATATTTTTTTGTTGTTGCCTAGTGTTGTCGTCAGCTGAAAGGGGAGCATTAGTAACAATTGTGACTTGTATGTCAGCTTCTGGTCAATTCATTCCTTCCTTAATGGTGTTTCCAAGAAAAAACATGAAAGTTGAACTACTTGATGGAGCACCTCCAGGCACCATTGGTGGATGTCATCCATCGGGTTGGATCCAGCCTGAGTTGTTCACAAAATGGCTGACATTTCGTGTCTATTGTAAAACCATCAAAAGAAGATCCCGTTGTGCTGGTGTTAGATGGTCATTACAGTCACACAAGAAATTTAGACGTAATTGACATTGGACGTGACAATGGCGTGTCTATAGTCTGCCTTCCTCCTCATTCAACTGATCGTATGCAGTCTTTGGACGTTTCATTCATGTTTCCGTTAAAAACTTTTTATGCCCAAGAAATAGAAAATTGGTTGACTAATCACCCAGGGCGAGTCGTTACTCACTATCAAGTTGGAGAAATATTTGGGAAACCTTATGCGAAAGCATGTAAAATTGATACGGCTGTAAATGGCTTCCGGAAAACAGGAATATTTCCACTCAATGAGAACATTTTCTGTGACTCACCAAATGCTCCCCCTTCAACCGATGTAAACAGCACGACATCGTTGGTAAATGTTGTCTCATTGCCTTTCAATTCTACAAGACCAAGAACACCAACTCCATTGCTAGAGTTAAGCAACTCTTCATCCCCGTTTATAGTTCCAGCAGACGTACAGCCTATTCCAGTTGTTGAGCCACCTTCAACATCAACTAGGCGAGGCAAAGCCATGGTAGTCACGGCTTCGCCGCATAAACAAGAAATAATAGACGTAGAAAAAAAAAGAAAGGAAAATGATGAAAGGCAGCAGAATGCAACTGGTAAAAGAGAAGCAGGAAAAAAAAGAGCCAGAAATGTAAAGAAAAATATGACAGGAAGCAACAAGAAGAAAACTAAAAAGCCACGAAAGAATCTATCTTCTGATGAGGACACGTCTGATGATGAGGACCCAATTTTAGTTTCTACTGACGAAGAAGATAGTGACAATGATGACGCTGAATGCCCAGTTTGTCATAAATGTTTTTCAGAAGATAAAAAGGGAGAGAAATGGATAAGATGCACAAAATGTTTCCAATGGATCCATGAGGATTGTGCTGAAAATCCAGGACCTAAATTTATCTGTGCAATTTGTTTGGAGAATTAAAACTATACCAGTGATTAATAAAAGTCTGATTAGATATATAATTATAATTACTGATCATTATTGTTAAAAATACAATTTAAGTTTACGTACTGATTATTGTGATCTCTATATCGTCCCCGGGACGTAATTAGGAGCTCAAAAATATATTTACAGAATGTCTACATTTTTGTTAGAGCTATTTTTGTAGAAATAGTAATTAAGATAACGGGTTTTTGATTATTTGAAAATATAAAGGAATGTTCTACTTAAACTTTGACGTTTTATATTTATTGTTATATGTTTTATTACTTTAGTCGTGATATTTTTTGAATATTTTTTTTTTTTTTTACAAAAAGGGGGCGTTATTTGGCGACTGTACCTTATTAAAACAGCAATGTTCATAGACCGCATTGAAAAAAATAAACCGTATATGAAAGACGTAAGATAGAAGCAGCAGCGGTTAGACCGAAGTCCCGCACTGAAATTTTTAAGAGAAACTATACATACTCGGTTGTTTCGTAATGATGACGGTCAAATCCGTATGGATTAGTAACTTTGAAGCTTATTTTGAATAATGATTTTTTACACTACGGTACTGGAAAAAATAGTATTTTATTGTTTGGTACGTCAGAAAATGAAAGACTTTTCCAGCTGTCACCATTTTGGATCCTATAAATGGCAGATTTCGTACCCGTCCAACAGCTTTTTATCAAATTTATTCGGTGCACGATACTGTGCAAAAGGTACCATTGTCGTTTGGGCCCCTAGCCAACAAAAATTGGAGAATTTATCTTTATTTTTTTGAGGTTCTAAAGTCGCAAGCATCTCAATTTGGAACCAATTTGACATTGTTATTACTAACTTCGGAAAGGGATCAATAAATGGGATTAAACAAGTGTTTCCTGAAACTAAACACAAGTGTTGTTACTTTCGCCTGGCTCAAAATATTTAGAAGCATATTCAGTCTACTGGTCTCTCCAAACAATACTCAGAATCGACACTTTTTGCTCATAAAATGCGTCTTTTGGCGGCGTTAGCCTTTGTAAAGCCAGACGAGATACCTGATGCTTTTGAAATAATAAAAGAAAAAGTATTACACAGCGCCCTCGAGTCAGAGAATGGAAGCTTGCTCGTGAAGTACCTAACAAGGATTACATAAAATAGCTATTCAAAAACGAATTTAAGTAATCAGCGTCCTCCTGCTACAGCATCAGAAGTAAAAACCTTAATTGTCGATTTTTATGTTTTTAGGTTAGTAAGTGACTCGGGGTAAGGTGAAAAACGGGGAAAGATAAAACAAATATATAAAAACGCCGAATACTAGGGATTTTTTTTAATGCTGGCAATATCGTTGTGGACTCCATTTTGTCTTGCCCCGCCCGCTGTCCGGTTAAGCAGTAATAAACAGCCTCTCGGCTGAACTGCAAGATGTCCTACCAAAAAAAAAGCACTCTGCATCAGTCGCTAAGTGAGTGTGCACGTGTGCTGTGACTTTTTTCCGTACGTTACATTTCCCGCGCAAAATTTAGTTTTTCGATCTTACCCCGCTCGCTGACCTTTTTTTTTTTGTCGCTGGGAAAAAATGACAATTACGCATCCCCTTCCCGTCGGGGGACGGGAGAGGGGTATGTGGGACTCCCTGGAATAGTCGTTCCCGGTATACCCACTAAAAATACCCAGCAGCACTCCGACCTCGCCTGAGTGGGAAGGGCCTGGGAGTCTATAGCATCCAGGCCCCCACCGGCGATTGCCCACCTTACGGCAGGCCCCTCCCAAGTCTGGGAGATTGTGAGTAAACTCCTAAGTTTATAGTTGAACAAGAAGAGATGGCCATTTCCTTAGCTCCCGACGATGATCAACATAGTGTGCTACTTGAGCCAACTTATGCTGAATTACAGGCGAAGCAAAGAAAGTGGAGTACAAAAGTAGGTTACTTTAAAGATCGTGATTTTAGTTGACAGTTACAACCTACTACAAAACACGACAACAGAGGTACCCCATTTGACTATTTTATGGATATGTTCCCTGATGAATTATTTCAGTTCATTGTCGAAAACACCAACAAGTATGCGAGCATAAAAGGCAGCCAGTTTTGGAAGGATGTAGACAGTAATGAAATTAAGGCATTCTTGGCTATAGTGATTCTTATGGGAATTACCCCACGATCAGATATCGAATTATATTGGAATTCAGACCCATTTTACAATTATCAGGAAATATCTGGAACAATACCTTGTAAAAGATTTTAAAAAATATTACAGAATATACACGTTTGCGATATTACTACCCATTTACCACAAAATCATGAAGATTATGATAAACTACAAAAAATAAGGCCAATGTTAAACATTTTAATTTTTTTTTTCAAGAAAACACTACCAATTCTCAATCACAGTCAATCGATTAAAGCATGATAAGTTTAAAGGTGGTGATTCCGAAAAATAGTATATGCCGGGTAAACTTATTAAACGAGGGTACAAGGCATGGTGTAAATGCGATGCGAGAACAGGATACCTTTACCAATGTGACATCTATACAGGTAAAGATAAAAATGCCGACAGTGAAGTACTGAGTTATAAAGTGGTGAAAAATCTGTGTGTTAACGTACCAAAGGACACATTGATAGTCTTTGACAATTTTTTTTACTCTGTCGCTCTTTTGGAATAGGGGAAACCCGGGCAAGAAGCATAGTGCGGGTAAGAAAAAAAAGAATTATCGTTGTTTTATTACGATTTTCGTAAAGGTTTGTATGTACACAAACTTTTTGTATTAGTCATCACTTGCATATAAATATGTTTTGTTTATTCCATTGCACGTATATTTAAGTATTAATTGTGATCGTTACTTTTTGTTTACCTACTAAAAACATTTCAAGTCTTGACTTGTTTCTATTCTAATATTAGCGTGTTGGGCAAAATGGATATGTTTTAGTTTTTGCCCGTTTAGTTATTTAATTATCTCTTTCTTAAGCAAGAAATATTTTAACAGGATTTTGACAACTAATGTTAATTTTAAACAGATCTCCGTAAACTTAAAGCTAGGTACTTATATTTATTTTCAATGAAATCATAAAACTGCTATTGGTTTTAGATGGTGTTTCATTATAAACGCAAAACTAATCGAGCAGCATGGTCAGAAGATACATTGGCCAGAGCAGTCAAAGCTGTAAAAGATGATGGACAATGAATTAATTCAACCGCAAAAAGTTTGGAATTCCATTTACAACTTTACAGAGACATGTGAAGTCCGGCAATAAGTCGAAGAAACTGGGTAGGTTCACATCGGGTTTTAGTCCAAAACAAGAAGAAGATCTATGCTTCTATCTAAAAAAAATTAGTTAGTTTATTTTTTGGGCTTACTCATTCAGATTTTTTAGAACTAGTGTATAATTATGCATTAAGAAATCATAATTCTCATCCATTTAAAAATGGCAAAGCTGGAGATGACTGATTTTCTGGTTTCAAGCGTCGACACCCAGAAATTGTACTAAGAGCGCCTGAGCCAACATCTTTATAGTATATTTAACTTTTCATTCCAAACTTGATAGCTTTTTGTTGGACTATACTAATCTTATATATAAAAATCAATTGCTGTTCGTTAGTCTCACTAAAACTCAAGAATGGCTGGTCCGATCGGGCTTATTTTGGTTTTAAAATGTTTGTACAGATCGAGGGAAGGTTTAAAGGATGAGAAAATATATGATTAATAAAAAAATATAGGTAAGTAATACGAAGTTTACCTGGTCAGCTAGTTAAGAATATATTTGTTTTGTTTTTTACAATACATATAATAAATAAATAATAAGCAAGGTGGACAGACCAAACAGACAATAACCCAAAAGGGTCAAAGAACATATCACAGTAATAAGGAATTATCAAATAATGAAGTCTGCTATCTCAGAGAGCTTGCTGGAGTCAGACCCAAATCACTGGATCAAAGTGTACAGACCGCAAGTACTATCTATGGATTACGACCGCTTTCCCACAATTCTGGAGTACTAGGTGAGTACTCCAGAATTGTGGGAAATTTAAATTTCAGTCATCAAAATGGATACCGTTTAACAACATTGTGGAATCCTGTTATCAGCAAGTGTCATTGTTGCGAAAAGCAAATCCAGCAGAAAGATGTTATTAGTGTAAATCAAAACTGTGACGACCAAACAAGAGCAGGTCGAAAACCCTTCATGAAGACGTCGCTAGCTGTCATCAGTACACCAGTGACCACGTTTTTTTGCAATTTAGCCGAAACATTGAGTAAAGAATAAGATAACATACCTTTAGAGCAGTAGATCTTGACGTGTTTATAAATACATACCTATGTGTAGACATTGCGAGAGTTTGAAAACATAAATAATGTATTAAACATATAGACTATGGAAAATATATACTTAAATTTCACTAGAAACAAGCAGTACCTTAGCGGTATTTTATAATATCACTTTTTCTTTCATATATTTACTGTTAACATAAATGATTAAATAAAGACTTTAATTATGAATCCTAAAGACAATTTTTCAGACACACAATATTTATCTTCAACTTCAAGCACCAGCAGAAAGAAACTTAAAAAGCGCCAAGTCCGTGACAACCATAGACATCTTTTTTATTGGCAACAGCATTTTTATAATCAAGGACAGTTATAACTATGTCTTTTTACTTATCATCGGCGTGATTTTATTGGTATTCAATATATACAATATTAATTAACATAACTGTATAAGAATAATACAAAAATGCATATATTACAACTAAGGATCAAAAACTCATCCGCATCGCTGTCAGCAGGGATCGTACCCAAAAGGCTGGCCGCATTGCCACGCTGGATGACAATGCATAGCTAACACAAAATGCGGAGTGGAAGTACTACCACTACCACTATGCCAATCAACAACTATTAAGAAACTTGAGAAACCAAGAAGTCAGAGACAGACACCTTTTTCATCAAGACTTTTGACAAGAGCGAGACTACTGTATAGGTACTATACCATTTTGAACATGTTTGACTAGGTATTTTTTTTAATATTCGATAACAACAACAACAAATACAGACAGTGATTTGTATTTTTTTGTTTATTAGATGCCTAACGACCTTGTTTGACCACTATCTTTTCACCTGACAGTAAGTAATGATGATATTGTCGAATGTGCAAAATGATTGCCCAAAAGCAACCTAATCAATACTGACTTTCAAGACCAACTTCCAGGAAAATAACGCGTTTTTTACAATATAAACGTGTTTGTTTCCTGAATAATTCATTTTCATACTTTTGTATACACAGGGAAATATACCAGATAATGCTAAGCCCTCGAACCAGTTAAAAGTATTATCAAAAATTTCATTCATGAAACAACACTAACGACATTCGAAATCTGTACCTCAATTGCTAATGTATTTCAAAACAAAGAAGGTAGGTATTAATTATAGTTTCACAATAGTAGAAGTATCAACACAAGATTTGACCACTTTTACAACCAAAACTAACACCAAAATGTTTGCAAAAACAAAGTTTTCACAACGAATTTTCTAACCAAGAAACCAACTTGCAATGTACGAAAATGTACCACTATTTTTCACGATCAGGATTTATGACACAGTAGGGATGGATTAGATAGGAATATAGGTTGTTGTTATACGCCTTAAAAATATTAAACAAAAACACAAGACCGTATTATGACTCAACCAACAAAGTCCGCCATTAGAATGAGAGCGCCGCGCCAGCGTCAACGTCATGCTCAAGCCGCAACGATCGATGAACGAAAAACGAACGAATGAATTAATTCATTCAGGGCTGCCAGCAAATAAATCGCGACTACACGGTTTAGTACCTAATTAATATTTCTACAATTATATGAATTCCGATCGTATTTGTTTAACATTTAGAATTTACATAAGTAAACTAGTTTAACACATAACTGTTCTATAAATAAAAAAGGTAAAAAAAACTTTTTAAGTTAAACGGTTTTATAGTAAGCAGATAAATGTACTAAAAGCTAAAAAATAAACAAAATAAAACAAATTTTAAACATATGCATTGATTACACTAAAATAAAATCGTGGGGCA
>NWSH02000323.1:2370946-2404237 GCA_002382865.2 Heliothis virescens
AAAAAAACTAAGTTGTCCGCCATCTTGTAGCGGCGGCCATCTTGGATTCACAATAATATTGAATATGGATTATTGTATTGTCACCAGAATCAAAGGCGTATACCAAATTTCAGATCAATCGGTTAACGGGAAGAGGGTTAAATTTCAATTACAAGATTTGACCCAAACAAACAAACACCCTGACCTAAATAAAACCGTTTAAAAAAGCTTTTGTTATGCCATTTCGTTTTATTTACGATTCTTAAGTCCTTTCCAGTACTGGATTCAGTCAAGAGACGCATGAGAAATAAAATTGCCTAAATACGAGTTGGACTCGCGCACGAAGAGTTCCGTATCCCTTGTCCGTACCATTATCTAAAAACCGGTAAAGTATAAAATTATGACTTTATAGAATGACGAAAATATCAAATGAATGGAATGAAATGTGACTTGCGTCAAAAGAGATTGACACGAGTTACTGAATCGATCAAAAAAAACAATGTAGCGGCAATATTTAAATTCGCAATTACGATTCCATTTCCTTTGCCAATCGATTCAATATTACAAAATAATCGATTAAATTAGGTTACATCACTATAACTATTAGTTATGAACTGTCAAGGAACTCTTATAAAATGAAAATAGTATATAGTAAATACCGATAAAATGAATTATCCATATTTTGTATCCAATTATACGATCTGGCAGCCCTGGAACAATCGAAAGATTTTTTTGCATCAAGAAGGCAATTTTAGTTTCCATAATTATTACCTTATTTCGGTAATTAAAATTATGAAAATTAAAATTGCGAGAAAAACAGGCAGTCACTCGATGTAAAACACTAGTCATCAGCTGCATCCAGTTCAGGAAGCCGACTCCATCATAGTTGGGAACAGGCTAGACTAGATGATGTTTAGTTTTGTAATTGGAAAAGCAAAATACTTATATTAGTCGAGGCAGAAAAGAAAACATCCTTCGGACGGAAATTCAGATTTATAACGGATGGTATTTCGGAACGCATCCTTTACCCTGGTCGTACGCAGCGGTAGGCAGCGGTCCAATAGAGTCAAGCCGCCTGACCGCTAGTCGCGTGACGTTGTCATGTTCCGGTCGCTGATTGGCCGTATAATTAGTTCAAGAGTAATGGCGGATTTTGAATGTTATTTTCGGTCATGTGTAACGTTTTTTAAGTTTCAATAAAGTTCATGCCGTGTAACAGACTTTTCTCAGACATCTACCTGCCCCGACTACATCTTGGCGTCCCAAGGTGTGTTTTCGTAGCGAAACAAGGGACCGGAGTGTTATGACGGATCAAACTTTTTCGTTCGTTGCTAGTTCGATCATGTCGCACAAACGTTCGTTGCAAGTTTGTTTTAATATGTCGCGAAAACTTTGGAAACACGACCGACAAAGGCGCATGAAAACTATGTATGGATAGTGACTATGTCATTTTTTTATTGCTGGTTTGTATGTACCTACATTCGCAAGCCGTGCCTTTATTACTTTTACACAAAGTAGGCACTTGTTGGTTTGCGAAATGCCGCGTACACGCAAGTCATAATACGCCTACGCCACTATTCAGGGGAATCAGAAGCAACATAAAATGCCTCAAGAAGTCCTTGCAAAACTTTGAACATTTATCTAACAATTGCATGCAGAGTTTTGTCAACCATTTTTACACGAAGTTCGGTCGTATGTACCAGCTCTCCAGGCATAGAAGCTCTGTCTCGCTTGCTGAATTTAAGTCGCTGTGCTTTTCCAAATTGTCTTTTTTGTCTTCATATGTCATGTAACTTATACATACAGTCCTCCATTTTTCTCCCTGTTACCAACCGCTATTACTTGACCAATCATTTTCGGCCTGCACTCTTTTGTTGTGGAAAAAATGTACTGTTTCGCAGTTTTGATGAAATAATAAAAGATTAAGACTATCTGAACTATAGAAATTATTTAGACTATATTAAAAATGACGTGGCACTATGAAAATTTTTCAATTTTTTCAAACGTAAGAGGGAAGAGCCTAAGCTTGTCAACTCGGTAGTATGCATCTGTGCGTATGGTTATTCAATTGCACTAGGCGCTACGCTTGTCTGCGTTCCTCCCAACAGTCTTGTGCAGCTAACATAGATAGCAGGTTTTTGGTTAGTGTCGCAACATACCATACCAGACGTCACTTAGGGTTAATTTCGTAATTTGGCCGTTAACTTTTGAAGATGAACTGCGGTTCCATCTGCTGTGGTAACCGTGTCTCCATCGTCCAAAATCCAAAGTCCTCAAAATCTGAGAATATCCTTCCCTCTTGGTGACATGTGTCGTGGCTCCATTATCCACATACCAATTCTCTGCATCCTTTTCCTCTGAGCAAGTGTATATCATTAACGTGATATTTTGTACTTGCTGCTTCGACGGAGTCTGTGTAGGTTTCTTTGGTCTGCCATCCTTTATCCACTGCTTGCAGTGTTTAATGCGGTGGCCTTTTTCTGAGTAGTACCTATTATACCGTAAACAAATTACACCTTAGAGGTAGAGGCGAACACCTCTTCAGTCCCCACCGTGACCAGTGACCGTGACCGTAGTCCGTGACCGTAGTCCAGACAGTCCTCATTATGACCACCTAGCGCCCTCTCATACCCACACAGTTGTGCGGTCACGTAATCAATAGTTCTCTCTTGTTTGTTTAACAGCAACCAGCTTGATTTGAAACTGAAAAAAAAATCATTGAAGGAATCTAAAAATTTTTGGCCGATTTTTGTTGTGCAATTGTTCCAAATGTTTTTCAATTTTGACATTATAGTTGACACATCTTCGGAACTTCATTTGAAGCTGAAGAATTGCGTGCATAGCGTATACGTTATGTCTTCGGACTGACTATCAAAGAGTCGATGAAGTTCTTGCCATACTTCGTGTGCTGTTTCAAAACGCATAACTTTCGTAGGAGTCTCTTCAATCGTGTTGCTCGTCATTATTAGAAGGGTGTTACTGTCTGCCTTCTTATACTTCAGCAATGCAGGCCATCAGAGCACCGTCGTCTGTTCCTAATACTGGTTTACGAAGTTTTCCTTCAGCAGCCTCCATGGCACCTTCCGTGCCTCGCAGCATGATAGAAACTTTTTTCTTCCATGTTACCCAATTTTCGCTACGTTTGAGCTGACCGATCTGAACCTTCGTAGTAAAATTTTCCATCTTGACTAGAAGATTTTTCTTTTCGCTGAAACCGTAACCTGATGCAGATGCGTCAATTTGTGGAATAAAGATACCTCAGCAGTTAGATGGATAGTAATACTAGAAAGTCTTTTTAAATAGAGTTCTATATAATTTTATTTAATATTTTCTTCACACGATAAACCTCACACAACAATCTGTCATATTTTTTAATTCAAACACATTTTATTAACCGACTTCAAAAAAGGAGGAGGTTCTCAATTCGACCGTATGTATTTTCTTCTATCAATTTTCGTATAAGTACCTAAACTAAAGAGTTTGTACAATAACACTAATAATATTATTATAAATAGTGTTTTTACCGATCGTGACAAGGGGGAGCGCGCGTCACTGTTGCATTGTGTTAGTGCGTCACGGTCGGTATCGTTCAATGGTTGTCAATCTTATCCTGGTAGTTTCGACGGTTCTAAGTATTGCGCTCGCAACTTTACGCCTGTTTGTAAACCGGATGATTATAAACTATTTAGTAACAATATCAACGGTCTCAACATTTTTTTCGATTGCAAGTGGTCGTCAACCTTTTCCGAGAATGTCAGTGATTCTCAGCATTTATTTTAGTGTACTCAGGCAAATGAACATACTACCGAAGTAAATGTTACTCTTAAGGGCAGAACCAGGCTCGTTCGTTTTTTAAATAACAGCTGTCACACTTAATTGTAACTATTATATCCTCTGAAGTTACAAGATTTTCATTTAATATTGTTTATTTTTTCACTCTGTATTGTCATGTCGACTTTAAAAAAACTAAAAGAAGCAGGTGTAGACAGTACCGGGAACATTTTCGGGTCACTGTAATTTTTTTTCTGTCAGTTTTAGGCCATGTAACAAAAATTTATAAATCCAAAGTGCAACATACCTACACGCTCAGAAACTGCTGGTAACGCTGATCAGTGTCAACAACGAAAAAACGTGGCCCCAACGTTGACAACGTTGACCACGAGGTTAAAATATTGTCTCCAAGAATAAGAGAAAACAAACACCGCTCGTTCTACAGAAAAAGTACAGTGATAAATACTTACATAGATGTTAAGGAATCCATGCCTAAAGGTACTCCTGCTCATAAAACGCAGTTAGTAAAAAACAACTGCAGAAATTGCAGGTCAGAATTTAAATTATGAGATACCATCATCATCTTCGTGATTTCTTTAATTCTGTCACTTGTCTCACTATCATTTACACCCTTTTGTTTTATATCAGTCTTTATACAAATCCACCCACCTATTCTTATGGACTGTGAGGCAATAACATAGATTTACTAACCTTATTTTATAGGTATATGTCGTGCAACAGTATATAATGTACTCAAAGAGTACAATGCAGAAGGTTGCCTGACATTGTCCCCTCATCGCCAACAGAAACACTCAAAATTAGATGATATTACATTTAGTACATACGAAGAAAAATTCATACAATTTTTTCTTTAACAATAAGTTACCAACGTTGAACAAGATTCTTGAAACCGTTAGTAGTTATGAGTCTCTACCCACTTTCAAAAGAAGCACTTTGTACCAAGAAATATGAAACAAATTAAAATTTACTTACATCAAAAGAAGTAGAAAAAGTGCCTTGATTGATAAACACGAGATCATATTATGGAGGGTGAAATATCTCCGTGAAGAGAATAAGAAAAGAAGGAAAAAAATATTATTTAGACGAGACTTCGCTCAATGAAAGTACAGTCCTGCAATTATTTATAAAAGCAAGACAGTATTATAAAGTCATCAAAGGAAGCATGTTGGGCAGGTTTATCAACTTGGCTTAAAGAACCCGACCGGAAAAAGAAAACAATGATAACCATTGACCATACTGGTAAATTTGCATTTAAATGTGAATTTACAATTAAAAATACGTTATCAAGTCAAGAATAAAAAGATCACTCCGTTGTTACTGAAAACTGGTTCCGTCTTATCCTCAGAGAAAGATCTTTATGGGTAGATTAGGGCTTTATATAAAGTTGTCGATCAACGTTATAGATTAATTTGTTCTTGCACAGTAACGAGGCAGTCTATTGCGGTTGCTACTTTAAGGTTTCTAGCGGTCAGTATTCTCCATTTCAGTAAATAAATTGATTTGCTTTTGTTACTTTTTGCAGAATTATCTGACGCATTTTTAGTGGGTGGTGAATTAATATTTGAGGGTGGCGGAGACTACCATACAGGAAGGGACGCTCACAATTTTGAAAAGTGGCAAAAAAGATGATGCTGTTATTGTTATGGATAATGCACCAAGCTGCCAAGTCCAACCACGCAAAAGGCAGATATTCAGGTGTGGCTATTTATTAGGATTTAGGGGCCACTTTATTCAAAAAAGGAAAACAAAAACATACCACTGTGAGCTCAACCCTATAGAATTAGTTTAGGCTCAAGTGAAGGCGTACATAGCCCGAAATAAATGGTTTAAATTAGAGAAAGTGAAGCGGTTACTCCCGCAAGCACTAATAAATATATTGCAGAGAAATGGCAATCTTGCATTGCTCATATAATTAAAGAATAGGACAAGTTTTGCCAACTTGGTATAATAGATAATGTCTTTGAAAGGTTCATTATTAACGAGTGTGATACGTGACTTAGAAAAGTGTAACACCGAATAATAAAATATAATAATAAGCATTGTCACAGTCCTGAACCAGAAGAAATAGCTGACTTAAAATTAAGAGATAGATTAAAAAAACGAGCAAAGAATAGTATAGATGGACCGGCCCAGGTAATACAGGCCGCGATTCAAGACATTCCTAGTGGTAGTGCCTTCTACTTACCCAGTATAAATGAGATGAGAATGGTGGTAAATAGAGCAAGGCTGAACGGTGCTCCTACATCTCCAAAAAAGCTCCATAATCTAGTCATTCCAGATACCATAATTTTCTGCTGGCTCACTACAGTACTGAAGAAGATTGTATTTTATTGTTTGGCACGCAAGAAAATATAAGACTTCTCCAGCAGATGGGACATTTCGTACCTGTCCAACACCATTTTATCAAATTTATACGGTGCACGGATTATTTGAAGTGCACGATACCGTGCAAAAACCACTAGTGTTTGGTCTCCTATCCAACAAAAATAAGAGAATTTACTGCTTATTTTTCGAACTTCTCAAATCGCGAGCAACTCAATTCGGAACCAATTTGCAACCTGACGTAGTAATTAATTACTGACTTTGAGAAGGCGTCTATAAATGCGGTGAAACAAGTATTTCCTGCAACTAACCACAAGTGTTGTTACTTCCATCTGGCGCAAAATGTTTGGAAGCACATTCAGACCACTGGTCTCTCCAAGCAATACTTGGATTCAACATCTTTTGCTCATAAAATGCGTCACCTGGTCGCATTAGCCTTTTTAAAGCCAAAGGAGATACCGGAGGCTTTTGAAATACTTAAACAAAAAGTTTTACCCAGGGATGCACTGAAAGTCACTGATTGGTTTGGAAAATACTACGTTAATGGTATGTACTTATAAGAAAGGGACTAACTTTCAAAAAGTGCCTCCATTGTTTCCGCCTAACATCTGGTCGGTAAATAGATAGTTAGGGATCACTGTTCCAATTACACAAAATGAGGTGGAATCATGGCACCACCGCTGGAATACCCTCTTGGGCAGAAAGAAATGGAATTTATATAAGACCATTGAAGAATTGGATAAGGAATAAAAGCATACTGAATTAATTGTAGAAAAATTAAATTCACAGTCTCAAGAGACCAAAAGAGCCAAGAAAAAAGAGAACAGGGAAGAAAAAAATAAAAAACATTTGGCAAAAAAAGATACCATGGACTTAACCGCATTTTTAGATGGACTTGCATACTTGTCTTTTTTTAAACGTTAACTGATTTGATTAACACACAATTCAATTAATTAACTTTTACCGTGGCTTTTAGAGGTTTAGTTATTCGAGGTCACATTGCTACGATGTTTAGTTTTTTTTTAGTGGTAGCGTGCATTCGTGGTTAAGTGTTTCGTTTTCGTAAACTTACGGGTAGGTACGTGTTATTCGGTGTTACTCATTATTAACGTATGTGGAACTTCTTCATCATCATTAACAGAGGATGATGACTAACAGAATATAATAAGTCATCTGTCATCTCCATTGTATCATTAAGTTAAGATCTTAAGGGCCGAAACACATAACCGCGTTGCGGCGCCGCGCCGCTAAAATCGGCGTTTTGCGTTGCGGCGTTGCAGCGTCGCGAAAAGAGCGTTATTGTAGGGTAACCAGTTCCTCGTGATTTTTTATTGTGGATAGACGTGTCTCTGCCATGGATAATCGTGAGAAACTTATTGCTTATTTATTATTAAAAAGACATTACTCTGTTTTAAATAAACGGCAAAGAAGATACTGGATACATCCATTTAATAAGGCTATGAATCCCGATGGCGAGTACTTTTCTCGAAAATACAGAGCATTAAAGATAGACGAAAATAAATTTAACTTGAATATTACTGACACGTATTATTTGCTAGAGTGATAGAAACAAACTAAATCATTGTCACCAAGTATGACATCATAACGCTGAAACTAGCGGTGCCGCGCCGCTAAAATTGGCGGTGCCGCCACTGCCAATTCTCGCGGCGCGGCGCCGCAACGCGGTTATGTGTTTCGGCCCTAACTCAATAATAATAAATAAAATAAAATAAAAATAAAAAAGCCTTTTATTTCATGCAGTTACATTACATTTTCAAAATTATTATTAAAATAAATTTATTTTTAATCAGTTTTTATTGTTTTTGTAAATTTAGATTTTTATTTGTTATTTATTTAATTAGATTTATTATTTTTTTTTTATCAATATCATTAATAATTTGAATTTATTTTTATTCATGCATANACAAGAATATACTTATAGGCTAGGTTACGCATCAATCAATCTGTTCAATAAGCCATAAGATGCAAACTGGCACGTGGAATGTACGCGACTGTGTTCAGACCGGTTGCCAAACATCTTAATTATTTGTCTCCCTCGTTAATTATGAAAATACAGCTCAGTTCCAGTATCGAGACGTTTTACCACTGATTCAGCTGACACAATCACTTAATACTTATGATTCAACCCGTCCGTAGATCAGTATATGTCTATACATATCTTAGGTCATAAAGCTAGGTTAACTTATGCTTAGCGAATTTTGTCGTAGGTACATATCCTACGTGCATTTGAGACAAGTTAGTCCATATGCATCGGATTTCATAGAATTTAAAAGCTTGCAACACTGAGAATTCTTAAAGAAACACGATATATAGTAGATGAGATGATGTCGAAGCTGCAGCCGGGGGGTATAGGATAACTGAGCCGTGTGTTTCAGTATCGGAGCAGTCTTCGGGTGGGGGCGAGGCGGGCCGGCCGCCGCCGCCGCTGCCACCGCCGAGGTTCCCGGCCACAGGCAATGTCTGACAATGGGAGCCCGCTGCGAGGGCGCCACTAGTCGGCCCAATCAAGGCCGCCGCCAACTTCTTGTTTCATGGGCTCAGACGTCCGGCCGGCGGCCGTGCCACCATTACTACCACACAACAAATGTTCTAAATCGATGTGATTAGGTATAAATCGAAATCTAGGAATAAGTCACGGCGTAAATTAAACATACATAGTTCTTTAGTCGTCATTTTATGACATAATTTATGAAAAAAAAATGCATAGGTACCCTGTAAAGTGCCATTGTTTCTTGTACCCATTTTAATTAGATCTCCTCATGATGAACTATATTGCGTAACTTCGGCCGGGTCTGGGGTTCGGTAATTACGGTCTACAGATTATAGCTTCTGATACTTATTTATAAATTTACTGATAAGTATGTTTCGAAGGCGTGGGAGATTCATTATAAAATAGTAGGTTTTTATCGAGTACTTAGAAGCAGGCCGGTAAGGTGGGGAAGGGACTCGCGTCTGGCTGTCTGTACGCACTGCTCTAAGCCAACTAATCCTATGTAGAACAAATACACTTAAAATGGGTACGATGACTGTAAACTGTGTCGACGTAACACGTGACGTCACCGACATGTATACAAACATGTACATACATGCTGTGACTTTATTGTATTGTTGATTTTTATTATATTTATCTAAATATATATGTATATTACTAAATTATTTTACAAAAGTTTTTATTATATTTTTACTCATAATTATTGTTAAATACGTGATGATAAATAAAGTCATATCCAGATGACCGATATTATTAGTTATTATGGCAGATGTAATAAGTAAATATAATGAACAGTAACAGTGAACAGATTGCAATAGTTTGCATTCGGGAATTGATTACGATAAAGCGAGAAGTATATCTGTACGTTACATAGCAACATATAACCTGATCTACAAAATATTAAGTTATTTTATAATTATGTTAAAAATAATTTTGTAGCATAAGAGATAATAAGAGGAAATTATTATCTTTTTAATTGATGAATAAAAATGAATAGCGTTATAGTAAGTTATACAATTTTGTGGAGACTTTAATAATGTAATGCTTTTAACTTATACGCCCCTAGAAAGAGAAAAAAAATAATTACTTATTAGTTAGGTTTCAGTAGTTACTACAGGGTTATAGTCAATTTGTGCGTCCGTGCGTCCGTATACTGCTCAATTCAATATATTAAGACTAAGATGATCCGTAGCGTGTCGTGATTGTGCAGTTAGCACGGCCTAATGTTAATAGTGTGTGTTGGACGTCGCTGACGTTGACTGCTATCATTTAACGCAATAATTGGCTCAAATGATATGTCACCTGTGTATGTGTGGTATCGAGTGTGTTCGTCAGCAGCGAGCCGCGACTCACTGCTCGCAATCGAGGGATATTAAATAAATCCATAGGTTGTAGGGTGTCTGACGCGGACGCGGCATTGTCGCCGCCGTGTCACACACCTCGCGATCGTCTTAATTCTAAATTAACTATAAGACTAAAATATTTTCCAAATAAAATAATTAATAAATAATAATAACAATTTATAATTGTACAATTTGCAACAATAATGTCATTTTTAATTTGTAAGCAATAAGTAGATGGAAATGTAATTTTTAATTGGTGTAGCATTCGACATTTTTGTATTGTAATAAGTCACAGTAGGTTTTTTGTAAGTTATATTTTTATGAGATAATTGTTATGATTACGTTAGTGGGCGGCACTCGATGAGATCGGTGCGCCTGGGCTAGCCCGGTCGGCTTGTTTCGCTAGGCTATAGCGGCGCTATTGGCGATAGCAATAGAGACTGTGTCTCACAATCAAATACTATAACTTAATTAGACTAAAGCAACGTTTATTGGTTGTTCCGATATTTCGGTATTATTATAGTTTTACGGTCGAAAGCCCGAAGATTTTCGAATTCGTAGTGCGCGCAAAATTAGCACAAGTATGTTCTAAAGGACGCACAATATAGGTTTCTGTTCACAAACGCATACGAGAGATACGCGTACTGATTTGTGATTCATTTTTGTAATTTTACTAATTTTATTTAGGTTACATTTGGTAAATGTAATATTGCCACAATGCCGTGTCACATTAGACTGAGAATTACATTAATGGGACGTAACTTTAATTTATGATTGAAATAATAAAAACAATAAATGATAAACAAATCAATAATTATTCGTAAATGTAACATTACCGTCGAGTTAATAATGTTAATGTAACATTTGTTACCGATCAGTGCGCATCACTACTTTAGTTACATTTCTGAAGGCTGTGATCTCTGTGAATGTGCACACAATAACAATAACGACCGTATCATTAGGTAAGTTTACACCCAACGAGCCGTGTAACCATGGAATATGTTCCCTTTATCTTCGGGCAAGCGATAGCGAGTAATTTGTAAATAATTATATGTAAGTACAAACTGGTACAAGCTTCAGTCGAGCCAATGCGACGGGTACGTGAACGTTTGCCATTGAATGACATGTTACATTTTCAAATAATATATTGCGTTGAATTTTGAATAATATGCAACGTTGTAATTGTAATACATTGTTAAATGTTAACTATCAATTGTGTTATCGACTCAAACTGTATCGTTGTAAGATATTAATATGTATAGTCAAATTATATTATAGCTGAACGTTAGGTTTGAGATGTTCAAGCTTTCGATTGTTTGTATCATGTTGCGAGGATAGAGGAATATGTGGAAGTGCTGAGCATTGGATCGATTGAACTTTAGAGCCCATTACGATTACAACCAATCGATATTTTATTATACAATCGAGGCAGTAAAAGGCATTGTCGCGAGTCCACGCCAACTTTATTCCTAGGAATTGACAATTGATTAGGGAAGACAGATAAACATTGATAATGCTTTGTATGAGAAGTGGCGTGGCCCCGCGCCGCTCTCCGCGATCTGCTGGGACAACGCCTAAACTATAGTAATTAGCCTTGGTTTAAACTTATTTCATAAAACTTACAAGAAGCTGGCCCAGTAAGGGTCAACCTTACAAAAAAGATGAGATAAAGACTGCAATATGGCTGTAATTTTCCTGCAAATTGAACTTAAACGTTTCGATGAACCTATTAGATTTTAAATCTCCCAAAGTTACCCCAACGTCCGAATTGTTCATACATAATAATTATTGAAGCTGTAATTTGTGAAATAAGTTGCGATTGCCTCGGCTGTGTGCGTACGGCTAACAGCTTTGGCGATTTAGTTTAAGTATAATTATATGCAAAAAATAATTAGCGACATGTGTCGGTTTGTGTGTAAAGATATATGTCAGATTTTAGAATTGTTTTTTTGGTGTTGGTTATATAAATTATATCATCTTTACAAGATAAGGGTTAGTTGCAGTGTTCGATTGCCTTGGAACAGTGAACGTATGGTCAAGTCATGTTGCTAATTATTTTTTCGGCAAAAGTTTATAATTTTCCTGCAGATATTTAAGCACTGTACAATTGTACATAGTATTTAGATACGTGCCGTACTATGGCAATGCTCATTTGTAGGACTATCTGTAAATATACGAGTATATATCTATCGTCCAATCAAATAAAAAATATACTAGATACATATTAATCCTTACTAATATCCTAAATGGGAAGGCGAGTTAGTTACGCTTTTAACTGTTTGCTTGATTTATTGTTGATGTCGGAAGAAGTCGCGGGTAAAAGCTAGTTAATAATCATTATTCAATGAACAAGTTACCAGTTGAACGCAATTTTAATATAAACCACGACGAACATAATCTTGTTAAGCAATAATACAAAGTAAATAGACGTTATTGAATAAAACTTAAACGTGGATGTTATAAAAATGTATAGAATGATGGAAATACGTTACCTATACATATTATATTATTAAATGATGTACTTATCCAGCTACCAATAAAGTGCTAGGAACAGCTAGTCCTGTGTAGGTAGTACACGATATGCTTAGGTATTTCTGCAGCAAAATTAGGAACTGTTCAAAGTGAACAATTGGTTGTATTGTATTGGGCTCTCGACCACAAGATTTGTGTTTGTAAGTAGGTGATATTGTCACGTGGCGACGATCGGCGTACGGACGTACAGATAAACGCAGGCTAGTATATACCCTGTTACTTTCTAAAAAAGCACTCTCCGCAATTTATGCCACTATTAAATATCTGATGCGTTTGAGTTTCATGCGGAGATTACTCCGTACTTGTACAAAATAAACTTGTAAAATTTTATTGGAACTACTTGTTATAAAAACGTGAAAATATACAAAAAAAAATATGACTGTTGTTTTACTTAATTTCTGTGTACCCCACTCCGTCCATGCAGAGAAAATCGAAATATACGGCTTACCCGATTTAGCCAACAGTAAGTATAAAATAATAGAAGTTAGCTGCATATCATGGTATCATAAAATCTTCATACCACTAGTACATATTTAAATTGCCAATGCGAATGTATATTTAGTCTAACTTAGGGCCTATTTTCCAATCACCAGTTAACGTCTGTCTGAGGAAAAAATAAAGCGGTTTGACATGTTTTCTATAAAAAAAAAAAATGTCAAAAAGTTAAGTTGAAGTGGTAAGCAATGAATAAGGCTCGCAAGCTTTTCATAAAAAGTAGCAAACTACGAGTAATATCCTAGTACTAATAATATTATGAATGCTAAAGTTTTTGAGGAAGAATGTATGTGTATGTATGTTTGTCACTCTTTCACGAAAAAACTACTTGATGGATTAGGATGAAACTAGGGAGTAATAATTAGCTTATATATCAGAATAACATATAGGCTACTTTTTATACGGGTACGGGAAATAGTGCCCTCGGGAAGCGGGTGAAACCGCTGGCGGAAGCTAGTCTATGAATAAATGCGCCCACCGGCGAGAATCTCGTGAAAGCTGAGTAAAACAATTATCTCGACATAGCGGCGAGGTTGTCGCCATGTGAAATTTTAATTCGGGTATACGCGTGTTGTCGTAACGGCCAATGGTCTAATGGCCAAGAGCCTCGAATCCTCGATCAACGGCTCATCTCGGCCAGATCATCAGATTATCTGCCACAGCGACTATTCTCTTTGAGGAGATCAACCATCTAGATGGTATATTCTCACTCTCATGTCGTAGATCAGGATCGACATTAACGTGCTCTCCGATTCACGGGGGTATCAATCAACAACTTCCAGACTCCGGGATGCTTTGTGAGAATAACTTAAAACCTACAAAGCGATTTCGGCCCAGGAATTGAAACCAACACCCCGCTTACTGGTCGCGACTGCAGTTTAAGTAAGCATCTTAAAACAACTGTTTTCTAAGAATTTTTGCGTTAAATTTTCGAAGTAAACTTTTGCTTTGAGAAAAACAGGCGTTTTGTCTTCAGTGGAATGGCCTTATGTGTATTAAATATGCGAAAGTTTGTACGTAGGATGTATGTTTGTTTGATCTCCTTTCACGCAAAAAGTACTGAGTAGATGTTGATGAACCTTGGCAGTAACATAGGTATATGTATTCAGAATAACGCATAAGTTAATTTTTATCCTCGTTAGAAACTATTGTCAACACCTGCTTTTTTAAAGAAAGAGTGTCCATGGAGTTTCTTACCGATTCTTCTCCATGAGACCCACTTCTTTGAACCGTGCAACTAGCATGACGTTTAATAAGAGCTTTTATAGGCCTATTTGAAATAAAAAAAAAATAGTTTGAGTTTGAGGAAATATCCCTCGGGACGCGAGTTAATACACTGGTGGTTGTTAGTTTATAATAAACTTGAAGTGCAGAACTTAGCATGGTTTATGTGAAGACCGCCCCTAGTGTTTTAAAACCTCCAAAGTACTTTCATATCAGGCTTATTCTCCTCACTAGCAGGGCTTAAACGTGTTAAAAATAACATCTCTACGCTACTTGTGTTCAAAATAACTTAGGCCTAAGCTTAGCGAATATAAGAACTAAGTAACAGAAAGTCGGATTGCAAGAGTTTTCTTAGAAATGTTTTCATTTTGTATCTCCTAAATTCCTTCTAAATTCGGTAATCTCCTGTATCTCCGAATACAAGTTCTGTGTGCAGCTTAAAACTACACTAATCTATAGGTACTAATATTATAAAGCTGAAGAGTTTGTTTGTTTGAACGCGCTAATCTCAGGAACTACTGGTCCAATCTGAAAATTCTTTCAGTAACAGATAGCCCATTTATCGAGGAAGGTTACATTTTATCCGGGTGCGCCGAGTAGTTCCCACGGGACGCGAGTGAAATCACTGGCAGAAGCTAGTACCAGATAAAATACGAAGTTCTACATTGATCTGTTTTTAATTTTGATTACATTTCTATGGAATGATCTAGAACTCTATGTGGAACTTGTGAAACTGACCAATAATGTTTTTCTTAGTTGCTTGCTTGGGTAATAAATATATGTTAGGTGATGGTTAAGTGTTTCCAGAGTACCTACCAACTAACAATAACTTATCTCCATAACAAATTGCATTTCAAGCGGTTCGGCTGGATTCCAAAGAAACAACACCGAAACTGCAGCTCTTAACACCTGGGTAGGGTGTGTTTTTGACTAGGTACTTTGTTTGTCTGTAAAAGAGTGAGATCTTGATTTACGAAATAAATATGAGTTAGTAAGTAGGGAATAAAGTTAAAACTTCAGTAGAAAACAAATCTCAAATAGGTCCTTAGTCACAGATTTTCGCTGATTTCCGAAATTCGCTAGAGAATAATTTAATAAATATAGGTAAAACGCAGATAACATTTGTCTAACATCGAAATGTGAAACTTAATTGCCAATATCCATTGCAAATCCTTTCCAGAACAGTTTTATACACAAAAGAACTCAAATCCTCTTAAAAGACTCAAATAAATTGAAAAACAAAAAAGTTCAAAACAGTTTAATGCACTCGCAGTGCACGCGGATTTGTTATTCAGAACTTGTATCGAACATCAAACTTTAAGAGAAAAGTGGTACAACACGTGCACTGCGCCGAGTTTACCCGAACCTGAGAGGGATGCAAGTTGCAACGTGAAAGAGTTAGCACGCGACCTCGTGGTCACTCGCAAAGTTACGCCGCAGCATCTATCGTGCTCTCATTCATTTACTAGCTTGCTATCTCGCTGAAAGGGTGGAGCCAGCCCATTACATAAGGCCTATACATAATAAATGGTCACGCCTGAAAACCCTGAAATGTAATCAAGGCTAGATGTCTAGTCTTCAAAGCATCAAGCGCCATCTATATGTGGTAGCTGGAAACAAAAAGTTTTGTAACTTTTGCAAGTTTTACAAAGTTAAGGAAATAGCTAGGAATATAAATGCGAATAAGAAATATAGATCTTTCTCAGTTTATTTTTTAGTAAAACAGCAGTTTTTAGACTTAATCTGGATAGCTCATAGAAGTCAGATAAACAACGTACCTACTTCTATTTGAAGTAACAAGAAATTTGACTTACTGGTGCAGCTACTCGATACTAGATGGCGCTAAATGAAATCACGAACATGACGTTACTGAGACCACAATTAGGTGGGGAACATTTCGATACCTCCCACGTAAGTTGTTGTAACCCACAATATACATGTTTTACGTTTTTTAAAAAAAACCGCCTATTTTTGCCTACTTTATGTGCTAAGAGTAAAAAAACGTATACTTAAAATTATATATTTTTAGTTTTTTTACTCTTAGCACATAAAGTAGGCAAAAATAGGCGGTTTTTTTTAAAAAACGTAAAACATGTATATTGTGGGTTACAACAACTTACGTGGGAGGTATCGAAATGTTCCCCACCTAATTGTGGTCTCAGTAACGTCATGTTCGTGATTTCATTTAGCGCCATCTAGTATCGAGTAGCTGCACCAGTAAGTCAAATTTCTTGTTACTTCAAATAGAAGTAGGTACGTTGTTTATCTGACTTCTATGAGCTATCCAGATTAAGTCTAAAAACTGCTGTTTTACTAAAAAATAAACTGAGAAAGATCTATATTTCTTATTCGCATTTATATTCCTAGCTATTTCCTTAACTTTGTAAAACTTGCAAAAGTTACAAAACTTTTTGTTTCCAGCTACCACATATAGATGGCGCTTGATGCTTTGAAGACTAGACATCTAGCCTTGATTACATTTCAGGGTTTTCAGGCGTGACCATTTATTATGTATAGGCCTTATGTAATGGGCTGGCTCCACCCTTTCAGCGAGATAGCAAGCTAGTAAATGAATGAGAGCACGATAGATGCTGCGGCGTAACTTTGCGAGTGACCACGAGGTCGCGTGCTAACTCTTTCACGTTGCAACTTGCATCCCTCTCAGGTTCGGGTAAACTCGGCGCAGTGCACGTGTTGTACCACTTTTCTCTTAAAGTTTGATGTTCGATACAAGTTCTGAATAACAAATCCGCGTGCACTGCGAGTGCATTAAACTGTTTTGAACTTTTTTGTTTTTCAATTTATTTGAGTCTTTTAAGAGGATTTGAGTTCTTTTGTGTATAAAACTGTTCTGGAAAGGATTTGCAATGGATATTGGCAATTAAGTTTCACATTTCGATGTTAGACAAATGTTATCTGCGTTTTACCTATATTTATTAAATTATTCTCTAGCGAATTTCGGAAATCAGCGAAAATCTGTGACTAAGGACCTATTTGAGATTTGTTTTCTACTGAAGTTTTAACTTTATTCCCTACTTACTAACTCATATTTATTTCGTAAATCAAGATCTCACTCTTTTACAGACAAACAAAGTACCTAGTCAAAAACACACCCTACCCAGGTGTTAAGAGCTGCAGTTTCGGTGTTGTTTCTTTGGAATCCAGCCGAACCGCTTGAAATGCAATTTGTTATGGAGATAAGTTATTGTTAGTTGGTAGGTACTCTGGAAACACTTAACCATCACCTAACATATATTTATTACCCAAGCAAGCAACTAAGAAAAACATTATTGGTCAGTTTCACAAGTTCCACATAGAGTTCTAGATCATTCCATAGAAATGTAATCAAAATTAAAAACAGATCAATGTAGAACTTCGTATTTTATCTGGTACTAGCTTCTGCCAGTGATTTCACTCGCGTCCCGTGGGAACTACTCGGCGCACCCGGATAAAATGTAACCTTCCTCGATAAATGGGCTATCTGTTACTGAAAGAATTTTCAGNAAGGCCTATACATAATAAATGGTCACGCCTGAAAACCCTGAAATGTAATCAAGGCTAGATGTCTAGTCTTCAAAGCATCAAGCGCCATCTATATGTGGTAGCTGGAAACAAAAAGTTTTGTAACTTTTGCAAGTTTTACAAAGTTAAGGAAATAGCTAGGAATATAAATGCGAATAAGAAATATAGATCTTTCTCAGTTTATTTTTTAGTAAAACAGCAGTTTTTAGACTTAATCTGGATAGCTCATAGAAGTCAGATAAACAACGTACCTACTTCTATTTGAAGTAACAAGAAATTTGACTTACTGGTGCAGCTACTCGATACTAGATGGCGCTAAATGAAATCACGAACATGACGTTACTGAGACCACAATTAGGTGGGGAACATTTCGATACCTCCCACGTAAGTTGTTGTAACCCACAATATACATGTTTTACGTTTTTTAAAAAAAACCGCCTATTTTTGCCTACTTTATGTGCTAAGAGTAAAAAAACGTATACTTAAAATTATATATTTTTAGTTTTTTTACTCTTAGCACATAAAGTAGGCAAAAATAGGCGGTTTTTTTTAAAAAACGTAAAACATGTATATTGTGGGTTACAACAACTTACGTGGGAGGTATCGAAATGTTCCCCACCTAATTGTGGTCTCAGTAACGTCATGTTCGTGATTTCATTTAGCGCCATCTAGTATCGAGTAGCTGCACCAGTAAGTCAAATTTCTTGTTACTTCAAATAGAAGTAGGTACGTTGTTTATCTGACTTCTATGAGCTATCCAGATTAAGTCTAAAAACTGCTGTTTTACTAAAAAATAAACTGAGAAAGATCTATATTTCTTATTCGCATTTATATTCCTAGCTATTTCCTTAACTTTGTAAAACTTGCAAAAGTTACAAAACTTTTTGTTTCCAGCTACCACATATAGATGGCGCTTGATGCTTTGAAGACTAGACATCTAGCCTTGATTACATTTCAGGGTTTTCAGGCGTGACCATTTATTATGTATAGGCCTTATGTAATGGGCTGGCTCCACCCTTTCAGCGAGATAGCAAGCTAGTAAATGAATGAGAGCACGATAGATGCTGCGGCGTAACTTTGCGAGTGACCACGAGGTCGCGTGCTAACTCTTTCACGTTGCAACTTGCATCCCTCTCAGGTTCGGGTAAACTCGGCGCAGTGCACGTGTTGTACCACTTTTCTCTTAAAGTTTGATGTTCGATACAAGTTCTGAATAACAAATCCGCGTGCACTGCGAGTGCATTAAACTGTTTTGAACTTTTTTGTTTTTCAATTTATTTGAGTCTTTTAAGAGGATTTGAGTTCTTTTGTGTATAAAACTGTTCTGGAAAGGATTTGCAATGGATATTGGCAATTAAGTTTCACATTTCGATGTTAGACAAATGTTATCTGCGTTTTACCTATATTTATTAAATTATTCTCTAGCGAATTTCGGAAATCAGCGAAAATCTGTGACTAAGGACCTATTTGAGATTTGTTTTCTACTGAAGTTTTAACTTTATTCCCTACTTACTAACTCATATTTATTTCGTAAATCAAGATCTCACTCTTTTACAGACAAACAAAGTACCTAGTCAAAAACACACCCTACCCAGGTGTTAAGAGCTGCAGTTTCGGTGTTGTTTCTTTGGAATCCAGCCGAACCGCTTGAAATGCAATTTGTTATGGAGATAAGTTATTGTTAGTTGGTAGGTACTCTGGAAACACTTAACCATCACCTAACATATATTTATTACCCAAGCAAGCAACTAAGAAAAACATTATTGGTCAGTTTCACAAGTTCCACATAGAGTTCTAGATCATTCCATAGAAATGTAATCAAAATTAAAAACAGATCAATGTAGAACTTCGTATTTTATCTGGTACTAGCTTCTGCCAGTGATTTCACTCGCGTCCCGTGGGAACTACTCGGCGCACCCGGATAAAATGTAACCTTCCTCGATAAATGGGCTATCTGTTACTGAAAGAATTTTCAGATTGGACCAGTAGTTCCTGAGATTAGCGCGTTCAAACAAACAAACTCTTCAGCTTTATAATATTAGTACCTATAGATTAGTGTAGTTTTAAGCTGCACACAGAACTTGTATTCGGAGATACAGGAGATTACCGAATTTAGAAGGAATTTAGGAGATACAAAATGAAAACATTTCTAAGAAAACTCTTGCAATCCGACTTTCTGTTACTTAGTTCTTATATTCGCTAAGCTTAGGCCTAAGTTATTTTGAACACAAGTAGCGTAGAGATGTTATTTTTAACACGTTTAAGCCCTGCTAGTGAGGAGAATAAGCCTGATATGAAAGTACTTTGGAGGTTTTAAAACACTAGGGGCGGTCTTCACATAAACCATGCTAAGTTCTGCACTTCAAGTTTATTATAAACTAACAACCACCAGTGTATTAACTCGCGTCCCGAGGGATATTTCCTCAAACTCAAACTATTTTTTTTTTATTTCAAATAGGCCTATAAAAGCTCTTATTAAACGTCATGCTAGTTGCACGGTTCAAAGAAGTGGGTCTCATGGAGAAGAATCGGTAAGAAACTCCATGGACACTCTTTCTTTAAAAAAGCAGGTGTTGACAATAGTTTCTAACGAGGATAAAAATTAACTTATGCGTTATTCTGAATACATATACCTATGTTACTGCCAAGGTTCATCAACATCTACTCAGTACTTTTTGCGTGAAAGGAGATCAAACAAACATACATCCTACGTACAAACTTTCGCATATTTAATACACATAAGGCCATTCCACTGAAGACAAAACGCCTGTTTTTCTCAAAGCAAAAGTTTACTTCGAAAATTTAACGCAAAAATTCTTAGAAAACAGTTGTTTTAAGATGCTTACTTAAACTGCAGTCGCGACCAGTAAGCGGGGTGTTGGTTTCAATTCCTGGGCCGAAATCGCTTTGTAGGTTTTAAGTTATTCTCACAAAGCATCCCGGAGTCTGGAAGTTGTTGATTGATACCCCCGTGAATCGGAGAGCACGTTAATGTCGATCCTGATCTACGACATGAGAGTGAGAATATACCATCTAGATGGTTGATCTCCTCAAAGAGAATAGTCGCTGTGGCAGATAATCTGATGATCTGGCCGAGATGAGCCGTTGATCGAGGATTCGAGGCTCTTGGCCATTAGACCATTGGCCGTTACGACAACACGCGTATACCCGAATTAAAATTTCACATGGCGACAACCTCGCCGCTATGTCGAGATAATTGTTTTACTCAGCTTTCACGAGATTCTCGCCGGTGGGCGCATTTATTCATAGACTAGCTTCCGCCAGCGGTTTCACCCGCTTCCCGAGGGCACTATTTCCCGTACCCGTATAAAAAGTAGCCTATATGTTATTCTGATATATAAGCTAATTATTACTCCCTAGTTTCATCCTAATCCATCAAGTAGTTTTTTCGTGAAAGAGTGACAAACATACATACACATACATTCTTCCTCAAAAACTTTAGCATTCATAATATTATTAGTACTAGGATATTACTCGTAGTTTGCTACTTTTTATGAAAAGCTTGCGAGCCTTATTCATTGCTTACCACTTCAACTTAACTTTTTGACATTTTTTTTTTTTATAGAAAACATGTCAAACCGCTTTATTTTTTCCTCAGACAGACGTTAACTGGTGATTGGAAAATAGGCCCTAAGTTAGACTAAATATACATTCGCATTGGCAATTTAAATATGTACTAGTGGTATGAAGATTTTATGATACCATGATATGCAGCTAACTTCTATTATTTTATACTTACTGTTGGCTAAATCGGGTAAGCCGTATATTTCGATTTTCTCTGCATGGACGGAGTGGGGTACACAGAAATTAAGTAAAACAACAGTCATATTTTTTTTTGTATATTTTCACGTTTTTATAACAAGTAGTTCCAATAAAATTTTACAAGTTTATTTTGTACAAGTACGGAGTAATCTCCGCATGAAACTCAAACGCATCAGATATTTAATAGTGGCATAAATTGCGGAGAGTGCTTTTTTAGAAAGTAACAGGGTATATACTAGCCTGCGTTTATCTGTACGTCCGTACGCCGATCGTCGCCACGTGACAATATCACCTACTTACAAACACAAATCTTGTGGTCGAGAGCCCAATACAATACAACCAATTGTTCACTTTGAACAGTTCCTAATTTTGCTGCAGAAATACCTAAGCATATCGTGTACTACCTACACAGGACTAGCTGTTCCTAGCACTTTATTGGTAGCTGGATAAGTACATCATTTAATAATATAATATGTATAGGTAACGTATTTCCATCATTCTATACATTTTTATAACATCCACGTTTAAGTTTTATTCAATAACGTCTATTTACTTTGTATTATTGCTTAACAAGATTATGTTCGTCGTGGTTTATATTAAAATTGCGTTCAACTGGTAACTTGTTCATTGAATAATGATTATTAACTAGCTTTTACCCGCGACTTCTTCCGACATCAACAATAAATCAAGCAAACAGTTAAAAGCGTAACTAACTCGCCTTCCCATTTAGGATATTAGTAAGGATTAATATGTATCTAGTATATTTTTTATTTGATTGGACGATAGATATATACTCGTATATTTACAGATAGTCCTACAAATGAGCATTGCCATAGTACGGCACGTATCTAAATACTATGTACAATTGTACAGTGCTTAAATATCTGCAGGAAAATTATAAACTTTTGCCGAAAAAATAATTAGCAACATGACTTGACCATACGTTCACTGTTCCAAGGCAATCGAACACTGCAACTAACCCTTATCTTGTAAAGATGATATAATTTATATAACCAACACCAAAAAAACAATTCTAAAATCTGACATATATCTTTACACACAAACCGACACATGTCGCTAATTATTTTTTGCATATAATTATACTTAAACTAAATCGCCAAAGCTGTTAGCCGTACGCACACAGCCGAGGCAATCGCAACTTATTTCACAAATTACAGCTTCAATAATTATTATGTATGAACAATTCGGACGTTGGGGTAACTTTGGGAGATTTAAAATCTAATAGGTTCATCGAAACGTTTAAGTTCAATTTGCAGGAAAATTACAGCCATATTGCAGTCTTTATCTCATCTTTTTTGTAAGGTTGACCCTTACTGGGCCAGCTTCTTGTAAGTTTTATGAAATAAGTTTAAACCAAGGCTAATTACTATAGTTTAGGCGTTGTCCCAGCAGATCGCGGAGAGCGGCGCGGGGCCACGCCACTTCTCATACAAAGCATTATCAATGTTTATCTGTCTTCCCTAATCAATTGTCAATTCCTAGGAATAAAGTTGGCGTGGACTCGCGACAATGCCTTTTACTGCCTCGATTGTATAATAAAATATCGATTGGTTGTAATCGTAATGGGCTCTAAAGTTCAATCGATCCAATGCTCAGCACTTCCACATATTCCTCTATCCTCGCAACATGATACAAACAATCGAAAGCTTGAACATCTCAAACCTAACGTTCAGCTATAATATAATTTGACTATACATATTAATATCTTACAACGATACAGTTTGAGTCGATAACACAATTGATAGTTAACATTTAACAATGTATTACAATTACAACGTTGCATATTATTCAAAATTCAACGCAATATATTATTTGAAAATGTAACATGTCATTCAATGGCAAACGTTCACGTACCCGTCGCATTGGCTCGACTGAAGCTTGTACCAGTTTGTACTTACATATAATTATTTACAAATTACTCGCTATCGCTTGCCCGAAGATAAAGGGAACATATTCCATGGTTACACGGCTCGTTGGGTGTAAACTTACCTAATGATACGGTCGTTATTGTTATTGTGTGCACATTCACAGAGATCACAGCCTTCAGAAATGTAACTAAAGTAGTGATGCGCACTGATCGGTAACAAATGTTACATTAACATTATTAACTCGACGGTAATGTTACATTTACGAATAATTATTGATTTGTTTATCATTTATTGTTTTTATTATTTCAATCATAAATTAAAGTTACGTCCCATTAATGTAATTCTCAGTCTAATGTGACACGGCATTGTGGCAATATTACATTTACCAAATGTAACCTAAATAAAATTAGTAAAATTACAAAAATGAATCACAAATCAGTACGCGTATCTCTCGTATGCGTTTGTGAACAGAAACCTATATTGTGCGTCCTTTAGAACATACTTGTGCTAATTTTGCGCGCACTACGAATTCGAAAATCTTCGGGCTTTCGACCGTAAAACTATAATAATACCGAAATATCGGAACAACCAATAAACGTTGCTTTAGTCTAATTAAGTTATAGTATTTGATTGTGAGACACAGTCTCTATTGCTATCGCCAATAGCGCCGCTATAGCCTAGCGAAACAAGCCGACCGGGCTAGCCCAGGCGCACCGATCTCATCGAGTGCCGCCCACTAACGTAATCATAACAATTATCTCATAAAAATATAACTTACAAAAAACCTACTGTGACTTATTACAATACAAAAATGTCGAATGCTACACCAATTAAAAATTACATTTCCATCTACTTATTGCTTACAAATTAAAAATGACATTATTGTTGCAAATTGTACAATTATAAATTGTTATTATTATTTATTAATTATTTTATTTGGAAAATATTTTAGTCTTATAGTTAATTTAGAATTAAGACGATCGCGAGGTGTGTGACACGGCGGCGACAATGCCGCGTCCGCGTCAGACACCCTACAACCTATGGATTTATTTAATATCCCTCGATTGCGAGCAGTGAGTCGCGGCTCGCTGCTGACGAACACACTCGATACCACACATACACAGGTGACATATCATTTGAGCCAATTATTGCGTTAAATGATAGCAGTCAACGTCAGCGACGTCCAACACACACTATTAACATTAGGCCGTGCTAACTGCACAATCACGACACGCTACGGATCATCTTAGTCTTAATATATTGAATTGAGCAGTATACGGACGCACGGACGCACAAATTGACTATAACCCTGTAGTAACTACTGAAACCTAACTAATAAGTAATTATTTTTTTTCTCTTTCTAGGGGCGTATAAGTTAAAAGCATTACATTATTAAAGTCTCCACAAAATTGTATAACTTACTATAACGCTATTCATTTTTATTCATCAATTAAAAAGATAATAATTTCCTCTTATTATCTCTTATGCTACAAAATTATTTTTAACATAATTATAAAATAACTTAATATTTTGTAGATCAGGTTATATGTTGCTATGTAACGTACAGATATACTTCTCGCTTTATCGTAATCAATTCCCGAATGCAAACTATTGCAATCTGTTCACTGTTACTGTTCATTATATTTACTTATTACATCTGCCATAATAACTAATAATATCGGTCATCTGGATATGACTTTATTTATCATCACGTATTTAACAATAATTATGAGTAAAAATATAATAAAAACTTTTGTAAAATAATTTAGTAATATACATATATATTTAGATAAATATAATAAAAATCAACAATACAATAAAGTCACAGCATGTATGTACATGTTTGTATACATGTCGGTGACGTCACGTGTTACGTCGACACAGTTTACAGTCATCGTACCCATTTTAAGTGTATTTGTTCTACATAGGATTAGTTGGCTTAGAGCAGTGCGTACAGACAGCCAGACGCGAGTCCCTTCCCCACCTTACCGGCCTGCTTCTAAGTACTCGATAAAAACCTACTATTTTATAATGAATCTCCCACGCCTTCGAAACATACTTATCAGTAAATTTATAAATAAGTATCAGAAGCTATAATCTGTAGACCGTAATTACCGAACCCCAGACCCGGCCGAAGTTACGCAATATAGTTCATCATGAGGAGATCTAATTAAAATGGGTACAAGAAACAATGGCACTTTACAGGGTACCTATGCATTTTTTTTTCATAAATTATGTCATAAAATGACGACTAAAGAACTATGTATGTTTAATTTACGCCGTGACTTATTCCTAGATTTCGATTTATACCTAATCACATCGATTTAGAACATTTGTTGTGTGGTAGTAATGGTGGCACGGCCGCCGGCCGGACGTCTGAGCCCATGAAACAAGAAGTTGGCGGCGGCCTTGATTGGGCCGACTAGTGGCGCCCTCGCAGCGGGCTCCCATTGTCAGACATTGCCTGTGGCCGGGAACCTCGGCGGTGGCAGCGGCGGCGGCGGCCGGCCCGCCTCGCCCCCACCCGAAGACTGCTCCGATACTGAAACACACGGCTCAGTTATCCTATACCCCCCGGCTGCAGCTTCGACATCATCTCATCTACTATATATCGTGTTTCTTTAAGAATTCTCAGTGTTGCAAGCTTTTAAATTCTATGAAATCCGATGCATATGGACTAACTTGTCTCAAATGCACGTAGGATATGTACCTACGACAAAATTCGCTAAGCATAAGTTAACCTAGCTTTATGACCTAAGATATGTATAGACATATACTGATCTACGGACGGGTTGAATCATAAGTATTAAGTGATTGTGTCAGCTGAATCAGTGGTAAAACGTCTCGATACTGGAACTGAGCTGTATTTTCATAATTAACGAGGGAGACAAATAATTAAGATGTTTGGCAACCGGTCTGAACACAGTCGCGTACATTCCACGTGCCAGTTTGCATCTTATGGCTTATTGAACAGATTGATTGATGCGTAACCTAGCCTATAAGTATATTCTTGTTTTATCCTAATTATAAATAAATAAACCTAATTCTTATCTTCTCAGCGGCTGTTTTTTTTCAAGGTTATTTTGAAGTCTCCGTGTACATTGGCGCTCCAAATTGAAGATTGATTGTCCTCAGCGCATTGGGAACAGCCTATCGTACAAAAATGTGTTACATTATTCAGTTCATATAAACATATAGGGTCACTTCAAATTAAGTGGGAATACTTTACAAAGTGACTAAATATTAATAGAAACAGCTAAGTTAGTAATATTGCGGAATGTAAGACTATTTTAGACCATGTTTAAAAATTTGGGCATTCAGTTCTTTCTTCACCCAAAAATGTAAATTAATCAATCTGCAGCTCAATCGAATGTTGAAACAACACATTATCTAACCACACCTCCTAAAGTATCTCCAAATAATTTAAAGTGACCCCTTTATACAAATTTTAATAAAATAACACATCGAAACTGATAGATCTTACAGAACATTGCTGGCCACACCGAGAAGTCTAGAAAAACAGACAAAATCAAACCTCTGAAGGATACGAAGGAATCTTTCAAATTATAATTTAGTTGTAGTAGTATTTGAGAAGAAATTAAGGGTAGTTTAATTGTTAAACTAAAAGGGGTACACGTAGAAGCTCAGTCAACATCCAGAAATAATACTGCGGGAAGACTGAAAAAGCTAAAAAGCTGCGCTCAGCTGCCGGGGTGCTCAGCAGGTGAGGAGTACTGCCTGGTGGCACCCCAGCACACATACATACAAACAAGTCGACATTTTATATTACAAAGGCATAGAGCATGCAAGCACATTATATACAGTATAGTTAAAAAGACTGTGTAGAGTAATGTTAAAGTGGTAAAGATGAATGATGCCCAAATATTAGCAACGTTGATATTAAGCAAGACTAAATCTTTTGTAAATGTATTGTTTGTTTTATGTCCAAATGTAGCCAATTTGTTTTTAACGTTTTGAATAGAAATTACACTATTAACACTACTCAAAGAGAAGTCACATGTGGTGAACCAATCTACAATTTTACGCGAACGTTCAAAGAAACTGTAATCTTTTAAAGTTAACAAATCCAAACTAATCCGAGTTTGATTTTGAAATTTCTCGAGAGTTTAGGTATATCCTTCCTTAGATGAAGATGCTAAAGAACCAGTTTAAATGTGGCATTCAGATATTCTAGTGTGTTTTTTATCCGGCTGCCGGAAGTAGTTCCCTCGGTACTCGGGCGGAACCGTCAAGAACAGCTAATAATTTATATCCGCGCACAGAGGAGTTATTTACCAGTGTTAATATATTTTTCGACTCCAGTTACTTTGAACGAACTGCAGAAATTGATTCGCATCAGTTTCGATCACGTCATTTAATGTAGGCATAGTGATGTGAATGGTGACGAAGCGTGACACTTACGGGAATCGTGTTTCTCATCAACGGGGGCGGGGGGAGGCGGCGGAGGCAGCTGCTGTTCCAACGCGTTCACGCAGTTCATCATACTCCCGTAGAGGCGGCTGTCGCGAAAACTGTCCCTGCACACAGGCTCCAATCATCCCCTTTGACCGATTAGGTGATTATCCCCCGTATTGCTTCCATCGTTATAAGGCTTAGTGTTTTTTAGTCATAAGTACTGTCTATCAGATTTTTTTTTATATTGCTTTTACTGTTGGTACCTATGTAAGTTATTTCAGGATTTATCTGTTTATATTTTTTATTGGAACAGTATCTCCGGTCATGTTTTAATATAGTTTTGTTGTCTGTTTTTTTATTGTGGTGACATTTTAAAATCGTCTTTGAAAACTAGCCGAATTTATAACTGCAATGTCTAATTTGTCGTAAGGGTCGTCATGTATGGATGTGCAAAGTTTGAAATACTTTTGTGGCGAGACACGGTACACAGTTGTGGGACGACACCTGAGGTCTGTCAGACAGGCAACACTGCTGGCTTCAGTGCTATGTACACATTGCTATATATCACGTGCAACGCGTGCGCATGAATGACCAGCACCAGTCTGGTTTCGTGCCGTGTCGTGAAAATAAAGAAAATCATGAATCATGTGTTATGGTAATGGTAGGACACAGTCAGTGCCATAAGTATTCAAAGTGTATTTATCAAACAGTCGCAGGCTCTTACCTCCCGTTGGAATTCCGGAACAGCGCCAAAATCTCTTCGAAGGTCTTATTTTTTGTTTCAGGAACTTTTTTATACGTAAATATCCAAAAAATTGCAAGAAATACACTAAAAGGCAGGAATGTATAGTTTTCCAGTAGTGCCTGCA
This sequence comes from Heliothis virescens, assembly GCA_002382865.2. Lineage (NCBI taxonomy): Eukaryota > Metazoa > Arthropoda > Insecta > Lepidoptera > Noctuidae > Heliothis > Heliothis virescens. Next base: position 2,399,625 of record NWSH02000323.1, read on the forward strand.
AAATGAAAACAGCCGATATTGATACAATAGGGAATAAATAGCATTTGATGGTCGACCATAGCAAACAGTTGAAGAATACGTAATCTCTTTGCGTACGGATTACAATCGGTCAATTCATTATTACTTGATTGGAACCAATATTCAGAGCAAATATGACTGACCGTAATTATAAGATCAGTGTGCCTGTATCAATATTAATTAACTGATGGCAATTGGAATCCTACACATATTGTTTGACAAAGACACATAAAGACCTACCTTCATGCTAGGAAAGCCAATTCCGACAACGAAATTGGCCATCCAATTAACTAATACGGCGATAGCCATCGCGCTGGGGCGGGGCCCCTGCGAGAACAGCTCGGCAGTGATGAGCCAGGGGATGGAGCCGGGGCCCACCGCGAAGAACACCACGAAACTCAGCGTTGACACCACAGACAAGTAGCTCATCCAATCGATCATTTCCTGCACATAGCCGAAGAACTCCTATCAGGGGCTAGCAATGGCGTCCTTTCCCGTCGCCGACCGGATGATGAAATAAACCACAAACATAAATGCACATCACACACTAGTCTGTCCGTGCGTCTGTCTGTGCTCCGCGCGATGCGCAGAGTTCCGACTCATTGTTTGAGTGCTGAGGCGTAGTGTCGTCCATCTATCGTATGTACTGCGAATGCTGGTGAGAAGTGCCATCCTGCTTTTGAGCAGTGTTTGTGTGATTATAAATTTCGCTTCATTTAAAAACGCGTGCGCTGAGCTCCCCGTGAACTTTCACCACAATTGAGTGGTCAACAAAAATAGTGTTTAGTGCTATGTGAGTGATGTTCCTAACATTTATATTTGAGAATTTATTCCCGTTATTTACAATGCTTTCCTACCGAGAGTCCGGTTTCGGAAACAGGAAAGTCGAAGAGGGGGGAGGGCTAGCGAAGCGACAGGTTTATGTGTCTCAATAATTGTTAAATACTGTTATTCCTATCAAACCATAGCCATAACGGCTGTTGATGGTAATGATTTGACGGTTTCAATAGCAGCTGTTAAGACCATTGAGACACATACACCCGATGAAGCAAATGATAGTTTGTGAGAAATAAACCAGGGATTAAAGATGAGGTGCATGCATAAGTGTTACTACACTAAGTAGGTTTTTGTTAGGGTAATTTCAGATTCATAATTATTTTTAAAGAAGATTAGTCTACAGTTTTAAAATAGTTCTACGTTAACGTAGAAATATTTTATTTAATGATTTGGTGAGCCATCCAAAAATGACTCACAAAAATCATTAATAAATATAGTCTGAAAATGTGGACTCAGGCAACAAATCTAGTCGCTTACTGACAACTATAAATCTAATAAACCAATAAGAATCAATCTAATCTCGAAAACATTAATTTAAAAAGTTGATTTGGAAGAGATTGAGCAACCAATTGGGGTATGAAAGAAAAGATCAGATAATGAAGTATAGATAGATAAAAATATAAGATAGTACGTGAAGAAAGCGATGAGAAAGCGTGCCAAAGCAAATGCAAACCTCGGTTGAAACCACGCCTTTTAAAGCAATATTACTTAACACTATAATAATTCACGAATTATTTAAAAATCATAATTAGGATAAAATAGTTTGGAATATAGCGACAAGGCGTGGTGTCTCCCAAGGAATACATTTAGACCAATGTAACAAAGCAGAAACACTGGCTCAACTTATTCTAAGTTAAAACAAAGCCTAAGTATGCTGCGATTAGAGTACTCAGGCAGCCCTAAGACCTAGTACATTGTCAACACAAATCATAATATTTTAAAGTTCATGTTTTCAAAGACTTATTTTTAATTAATGTTATTGCAATCAAATTATAATAGAAATCTTCAGATATTTCCTCGTCTCTCAGTTCTTGTTTATAATATCAGTGATTTACCTTCGTCATCATTAGCGATTTACTGACTATCCCATATATGGACAGAGGCCTCTTCTCAAACAGAGAAAATTCTTTAAAAAAATCCAGATTCTGATAAATGTCAAGGTCATAGAAAACGTGGTATTCACACTTTTTCTTTCACCTTGTCATTGTCAGAAAACCAACCGCAATTTTATAAGACACACCTTTATTAGAAATGAAATGGTGATGAAAATTGAGAAGATGAACATTCCGCCGAGGCCGTAGAGATGAAGGGTCCGTCTCCCCGTGCGGTCCATGAGTGGCAAGGAAACTAGGGTCATGCCAACCATGATGGCCCCGATACCCATCGTTGCAAACTTGGCTGATTCATCCGTCAATCCCGAAGATGTGAACAGCGAAGTGGAGTAGTAGAACACCTGAAAATCGGAAGAAGTAGATACGGGATCCTTGGAGTCTAACCTTAAAATACTATCGCAAGTTTAACAAGACTGATAATATCTCTACTCGGATGTGATACCTTAACCTTATAGCTTAGTTTAGAAGTAGGAGTACAAAAGACACTGGGGCTCCCTATAAAACCATTTAGGTAACTTACTGCGTTGATGCCACTGAGCTGTTGGGACAGTTGCATGACAACACCGATGAGTAATGGAGCGCGTAATGTGGGAGAACATAGCAGTTCCCTCATTGAAATGGACGCCTCTGCTTGCTGAGCTCTTTCCTCTGCACGCATTTCTTCTATATCTTCTTCCACCTTTGCAAAATTTATAAAAGCTATGAACTTGCAAATGTAATTGTATGTAGAATATTTTGGAGAAAATTAATTAAATCAATAACTGTATGGGCCCGAATAGTGCACAAAGACAGGTATAACTGTACCTGATTGCTAGCACGTAGTCGTCTGAGGGCTCTCCGTGCCTCCTCCTCCCATTGGCGCGTGATGAGTAGGTACCGGGGCGACTCCGGGCAGGCTGGCAGCAACAATAGTTGCAGGATCGCCGGACAAATAGCTAGACCTGGACAATCACATCACTGGTCTAAAATATATTTTTTTCGAATACATTGTATCCCGCCACACCAAAAATTACCCCCAATCTGCCTAAGGATTTCATCTGAAGTCGTTAGACCCTTTTATTGATCAAACCAATCATCACAATGCAACAAAATCTGCAAGCATCATTTAACAACATAAATAAACGATGACTCTGAGTAAGAACTTCAAGTGCACTCGCTACGGTAAAGTTAAAGCTGTCCTTAACTTTTAAATCTCGTATCTGCAACGTCTGAACTTTACACTCTTACTTTTGCTTTCATCACTAATTACTTTAATTTGTTATGTTGCACTTTCACGGCCTAGTGTCGGAACTTCTGAATAACCATTGAAAGCGTTTTAACTTTCTATGGCAGTTCTATTTTGAAAACTGTTTAAGTTGTTTTCATTTAAAGTTAACGGTGCTTGAGGTTTCAGGGAGATAAAATGTTTTTTGGACTTACTTTTGCAAGCATTATCGATTAGATTTATGAAAATGTGGGATTCTGGTATGCAATGGTGATATTGAAATTTGGCAATATATTATAGCAGATTGAGATATTTTGGAAGAAAACATTTATGTTGATAAATAATAAGTGGTAAAGTTAAATAAATAAAAAACTGAAAAACTAATAGTATGGAATTCTTTTAATGTGTATTTTGCCAAAGCTTCCGTATCACTCGTTGATATCTTTTACATTGCGTTTCATGCAGTTTCTCTTATGTACTAGATATTTCAGTACATAGTGTATATACTGCAGGTGTTTACCGTGAACGGGGCGTATTTACAGCGAAGACACGCCCCTTTGCCATCCTTCTACAGATCGTACTGGTCACTTTTTATTCGTGAATTGTTCGTAAATCCTGGTCAGGATTTGGTGGTTTATCATAGTGTAAATTTCTATAAATGAACCCGTATTTCGCTTAGTGGTGATAAAGACGAAACTTATCAGGTGTGACGGAAATCAGCAAGTAAATTAACATATCTTTTTTAGAATTTTTTTTTTAATAGACATTAACATATCTTTTTTTATATCGATGGGAAATCATCAGTATGACTCCTCCCGCTGTGAAACACACAGGGTGACAGCAGGAGGGAGTGTCAGACTCTTACTAACTAAAACCCACCGTGTTCCTTCGGGAGCCCTTTGTGCGCCAGGGCCGCGGTAACTCGCAGCCCCGACAGGACATTAACATATTTTAGAGCCTGATCCAGAGCTTGTCACATATCTATTAACAGATTCATCTGACACAAATCACATTGCCAAAAAAGAAATGCTTACCAAGTAAGATAGGCCATCCCTCGTCAGTACCGAGAATCTGCTCGATGCCGAGGACTTGAGAGAGGAGCAGGCCTACGGTCACGGCTAACTGGTTGACGGTACCCAACCCTCCACGCAGGTTTAGTGGCGCGATCTCCGATATGTACATTGGCACTAATGATGTGTTTAACCCTGGAGGAATACAAAGATTACACCTAATTAAAGACAGACTTAAACCTCAATCAAATCCAAATCTCTAAAGTATGATGGCCTCCTAGCCGATTATCGGCCACGGCGGCTGTTCTCATATAAGGAGATCAGCCAGCTACGCAGGACATATTATAGTGCACAAGCGTTTGCGCTGACACAGGTGCACTTCCTATTCCCTCACTCTCATAACCCGATGGGACGGCAATCCGACACGACCGG
>NWSH02000323.1:2404262-2441955 GCA_002382865.2 Heliothis virescens
TGAACCAAAGACACATAAAGCACTACCTTCATGCTAGGAAAGCTCAATTCCGACAACGAAATTGGCCATCAATTAAACTAATACGGCCGATAGCCATCGCGCTGGGCGGGCCCCTGCCGAGAACAGCTCGGCAGTGATAGCCAGGGGATGGACCGGGGCCCACCGCGTAAGAACCCAACGAAACTCAGCTGTTGACACCACAAGACAAGTAGCTCATCCAATCGATCATTTCCTACATAGCCGAAGAACTCCTTCAGGGGCTAGCCAATGGCGTCCTTTCCCGTCGCCGACGGATGATGAAATAAACACAAACATAAATGCACATCACACACTAGTCTGTCCGTGCGTCTCGTCTGTGCTCGCGCGATGCGTCAGAGTTTCCGCACTCATTGTTTGAGTGCTGAGGTATGTCGTCCATCTATCGTATTGCTACTGCGAATGCTGGTGAGAAGTCCATCCTGCTTTTGGAGCAGTGTTTGGTGATTATAAATTTCGCTTCATTTAAGAACGCTGTGCGCTAGAGCCTCCCCGTGAACTTTCACCACAATTCCGAGTGCGTCCAACAAAAATAGTGTTTAGTGCTATGGAGTGATGTTCCTAACATTTATATTTGAGAATTTTTCCGTATTTTACAATGCGTTTCCTTACGAGAGTCCGGTTTCGGAAACAGGAAAGTCGAAGAGGGGATGGGCTAGCGAAGCGACAGTGTTATGTGTCTCAATAATTGTTAAATACTGTCTTATTCCTATCAAACCATAGCCATAACGGCTGTTGATGGTAATGATTTGAACGGTTTCAATAGCACAGCTGTTTAGCACCATTGAGACACATACACCGATGAAAGCAATGATTAGTTTGTGAGAAATAAACAGGGATTAAAGATGCAGGTGCATAGCATTAAGTGTTTACCACTAAAGTAGGTTTTTTTTAGGGGTATTCGATTCAAATTATTTTAAAGAAGAATTAGTCTACGTTTACATAGTTACTTCTAACGTAACGAGAAATATTTTATTTAATGATTTGGTGAGCCATTCCAAAAATGACTACAAAAATCTTAATAAATTAGTCTGAAAATGTGGCTTCAGGCAACCAAATCTAGTCGCTTACTGACAACTAAAATCTAATAAACCAATAAGAATCAATCTAATCTCGAAACATTAATTTAAAAGTTGGATTGGAGAGATTGAGCAACCACATTGGGGCTCATGAAAAGAAAAGAGCAAGATATGAGTATAGATAGAAAAAATATTAAGATAGTACGTGAAGAAAGCGATGAGAAAGCGTGCCAAAAGCAAATGCAACCCGGTTGAAACCACGCCTTTTAAACAATATTATTAACACTATTAATAATTCAACGAATTTTATTAAAATCATAATATGGATAAAATAGTTTGAATATAGCGACAAGGCTGTCTCGGTGTCTCCCAAGGAAATACATTTAGACAATTGTAACAAAGCAGAAACACTTGGCTCAACTTATTCTAAGTTAAAACAAAGCCTAAGTATGCTGCGATTAGGTTCTTCAGGAGCCCCTAAGACCTACCATACATTGTCAACACAAATCATAATATTTTAAAGTTATGTTTTCAAAGACTATTTTAATAATGTTATTGCAATCAAATTATATAGAATCTTCAGATAATTCTCCTCGTCTTCTCAGTTCTTGATTTATAATATCAGTGCATTACCTTCGTCATCAATTAGCGAATTTATCTGACTATCCCATATATGGACATGAGGCCTCTTCTCCAACAGAAGATAAATTCTTTAAAAAATCCAGTTCTGATTAAATGTCAAGGTCAAGTAAAACGTGGTATTCACACTTTTTCTTATACCTTTCATTGTCAGAAAAACCAACCGCAATTTTTATAAGACACACCTTATTAGAAATGAGAATTGGTGATGAAAAATTGAGAAGATGAACATTCCGCGCAGCCGTAGAGATGAAGGGTCCGTCTCCCGTGCGTCCATGAAGTGGCAAGGAAAACTAGGTCATGCCAACCTGTGGGCCCCGATACCTCGTTGCAAAACTTTGGCTGATTCATCCGTCAATCCCGAAGATTGTGAACAGCGAAGTGGAGTAGTAGAACACCTGAAAATCGGCAAAGAAGTAGATACGGATCCTTGGAGGTCTAACCTATAAATACTATCGCAAGTTAACAAGACTGATAATATCTCTACTCGGATTGTATACCTTAACCTTATAGCTTAGTTTAGAAGTAGGAGTACAAAAGACCACTGGGCTCCCTATAAAACCATTTAGGTTAACTTTACTGCTGTTGATGCCACTGAGCTGTTGGGACAGTTGCATGGACAACACCGATGAGTAATGGAGCGCGTAATTGGGAAGACATAGCATCCCTCATTTGAAATGGACGCCTCTGCTTGCTGAGCTTTTCCTCTGCAACGCATTTCTTCTATATCTTCTTCCACCTTTTGCAAAATTTATAAAAGCTATGAACTTGCAAATGTAATTGTATGGTAGCCTATTTTGGAGAAATAATTAATCAAATAATGTATGGGCCCAATAGTGCCACAAAAGGACAGGTATAACTGTACCTGAGCTAGCACGTAGTCGTCTGAGGGCTCCTCCGTGCTCCTCCTCCCATGGCGCGTGATAGTAGGTACCGGGGCGACTTCCGGGCAGGCTGGCAGCAAACAATAGTTTGCAGGATTCGCCGGACAAAATAAGCTGACCTGGACAATCACATCACTGTCTAAAATATATTTTTTCGGAATACATTGTATCCCGCCACACCAAAAATTACCCCCATCTGCCTAAGGATTTCATCTGAAGTCGTTAGACCCTTTTATTGATCAAACCAATCATCACAATGCAAACAAAATCTGCAAGCATCATTTAACAACATAAATAAACGATGACTCTGAGTAAGAACTTCAAGTGCACTCGCTTACGGTACATAAGTTTAAAAGCTGTCCTCTAACTTTTAAATCTCGTATCCAACTGTCTTGAAACTTTTACACTTCTTACTTTTTGCTTTCCATCACTAATTACTTTATTTGTTATGGTTGCACTTTCACGGCACCTAGTGTTCGGAACTCTGAATAACCATGATAAAGCGTTTAACTTTTCTATGGCAGTCTCTATTTGAAACTGTTTAATGTTGTTTTCATTTAAAAGTTAACGACAGTGCTTGAGGTTTCAGGAGATAAAATGTTTTTTGGACTTACTTTGCAAGCGATATCGATTTAATTTATGAAAATGTGGGTTCTGTATCCAATTGGTGATATTGAAATTGGCAATATTTATACAGATGGACTATTTTTGAAGAAAACATTTATGTTGATAAATAATAAGTGGTTAAAGTTAAATAAATAAAAAACTGAAAACTAATTAGTTATGGGAATTCTTTTAATGTGTATTTGCCAAAGCATTCCGTATCACTCGTTGATATCTTTACATTGCGTTTCATGCAGTTTCTCTTATGTACTAGATATTTCAGTACATAGTGTATTACTGCAGGGTGTTTACCGTGAACGGGGCCGCGTATTTCAGCGAAGACACGCCCCTTTGCCACTTTACCAGATCGTACTGGTCACTTTTTTATTCGTGAATTAGTTCGTAAATTCCTGGTCAGGATTTTGGTGTTTATCATTTAGTGTTAAATTTTCTATAAATGAACCGTATTTCTGCTTTAGTGGTGATAAACGAAACTTATCAGGTGTGCGGAAATCAGCAAGTAAATTAACATATCTTTTTAGAATTTTTTTTTTATAGACATTAACATTATCTTTTTTATATCGATGGGAAATCATCGCTATGACTCCTCCCGCCTGCTGAAACACACAGGGTTGACAGGCAGGAGGGAAGTGTCAGACTCTTTACTAACTAAAAACCCAACCGTGTTCCTCCGGGAGCCCTTTGTGCGCAAGGCCGCGTAAACTCGCAGACCCCGAAGGACATTAACATATTTAGAGCTGATCCAGAGCTTGTCACATAGTTCTTTTATTTAAAACAGATTCATCTGACACAAATCACATGCCAAAAAAGAAATGCTTACCAAGTAGATAGGCCATCCCTCGTCAGTACCAGAATCTGCTCGATTTGCGAGGACTTCGAGAGAGGAAGCGCAGGCCTACGGTCTCACGGCTAACTGGTTAACGCCACCCATCACCGCACGCGGTGTGCCGCGTCTCCTATTACACTTGCACAAGATGGTTTGAACCCTGAGGAAATACAAAGATTACACCTAATTAAAGAACAGCTTAAACCTCTCGAAATCCAATCTCTTAAAGTTAATGATGGCCTCCTAGCCGATACCGCCACCGCCCAAAAGATACGCCCGAAACACAAGCGTTCTGCTAAGTGATCCCCCCCAGACCAGTGACGGCCTAACAACCACGATGGATCAGGGCAGACCGAAAAGATCAGGCGCAGGACCGACATTAACGTGCTCTCCGATGCACGGGTGTATCAATCACCAACTTCCAACTCCGGGCTGCTTTGTGAAAGTTTCTAAAACCCACAAAGCGATTTCGGCCCGTCCCGGGAATCGAACCCGAGACCTCGTGATCAGCAGTCGGCTATGCGACAACTAGACCAACGAGGCAGTTTGCCAAGAGTATATGTATATATTGAGTGATTGGATGATTACAGGCTATATTTCTGCGAGTAAGCGTTGTGCGCTTGAACCAGTTAATGTTGTTTTTTGAGCTTATGCTGATTATGCGTGTCTAGTCGCGTTTACACAACTTGAGTGTGGCCAAGTATTATAAATCATAAAAAACGCTAGTCAGAAATATTAAGTGCCAGTATTGTATAAAAAAAATATGTTGAATCAAACTCCCTGAATCTAGTTTTCTTCATTTGTCAGAAACGCCCTGTGCGTCCAATGCTACTAACCACAATTAACTCCTATGATGAACCTTCCGAATATGAGGAGTTCGTAGCAGTGTGATATCTTGGTGAACCCCATGAGACTGGCGCCGCTGATGCCTAGGATGTTGTTTAGCAGTAAGCCGCCTTTCCTAGTGACAAAACATTCGTACATGAGCAATAACTACAACACGATAACACCCTAAAATATGTATTGAGGCTGAGCATCGTGAATCAACTGTCGATTTACTTTCAACTACCAATAAAGTTGTCTAATTCACAAAATCATCTTTCACTACAAGGCCAAATCGTTTTGGTCATATCGTTTAGTCGTAGTGAAGTCCTCGTCTACGATGGGCTATTAAAATTTTGAATTTCATTAAAATCTTTAAAAAAAATAAAAATATCAGATCAGAAAAGATTTCTGATCAAAGATATGACCATATATTGCGTAATTGAGTGACTTAAAAACGCGGGATTTTGGACTATGAATGAATTTTGGACTATGAAGAAAATTAGGATCTTAAAATTGAGTAAGGAATCTTTACCTCCCAAATCTGTTAGCGATCATGCCACCTGAGAAGCCACCGAGCATGCCACCGATTGCGAAAATACTGACAGCGATGGAGTAGAGCCTGTTGACGGTGTCATCTTGCAGGTCCATGCCGTACCGGTTCTTGTATACATCCTTCATGAAGTTAGCGATGTTCTGGTTCAAAGGCAAAATAATTTGGAATTAAGACGTTTCTGGTAATTTGAATTAGATATTATAATTGTCATATAATGTTTAATTGAAACATTAGTTAAGGTATCTCCATCAAAACAACCAACCCTAAAACATAAATGACATTAATGGAACCCTTAAAATCCTCAGCTCCAATATAACCAATAAACTCCATTCCGATTGAAAATATCGCTTCCACTAGATATCAAAACATCAGTTCAGGTGTTATTAATATTTCCTTTGCAATAGCGGAGCGTGATTTGAGTCTGCCGTCGAGACGATTTCTCTAATTGATTTACTCGGTTGACATCGAGTTGCATCGTCGTCGTCGCCTCAATGTTTGTTTACAAGTCGTTCCGAGATTCTATTTGAATGAACCCAGTGTCGGCAGTGCTTCAATAAACTCCTCGAGTCAATATTGTGAATGAGTCTTTCATTACTAAATTGACTTGCACCGTGTTTATCAATTAAATGATTCACTAGTTGCGTTGGTGATGGTATTGGATTTCTTGTTGTTCGAACTTTGAATTTAAATGATGCAGTTTACGTAGTGCTGTTGTTAGAATTAATTGGTTTACCACTAGAGGATTTATGAGTTATTTTTGTCAATTTGAAGAAGAAGTTAAAGTGTGTGACTTAATATGTAAATTTTAGCCAGTAAGCATGTTACAACCAACTTTCAAGAAAAAGGCCTAAGTTTATGAATGCACTGACCTTGCCAGGAGCGTTGATGACGCCAGTATTGTACCCGAACTGCAACATGCCCAGGACGGCTGCCAGTATTGCGTACGACAGGAAGAAGGTAAGCCCCTGAAACAACAGTCCTTGATATACCATTATCACATAACACAATAGGAATTCAAAACAAAGTGCATAATTTAAAACTTTCTCCATACTCCAGCCTTCCACACGTAAAATGACGTGATGAACAACGATTGACGGATGCTGATAGCGGTGGAGATAAATCAGACGTGAAAATAAAAACTAGTGTTTCAACACAAACGAAATCTTAACAAGCTCCACTTGATGTCACAACAAAGCATCTGATAAATGAACGAATTGTAAAATGTATGGTGTCCCATAAGTTTCATGTACCCCTTTTAAAGAAACACATATTCTATTTATTCGACAAGTCAAAGATTCACTCTTGTTTGAAAAATTATTCTACCCTCTGTCGCTGGGAGTAGAATAATTAGAGAAAACTGTCCTAGAGTTGCCATGTTGTTTGTTATTCGTAAGAAAATTATAAATTCTTTACAATTTAGCGTGACAGAAAATTATTGTTTTTAAGTAAAGCATTTTTTAATTTCTTTCTTTTATCAATTTATCAAAATTAACCTAAAAAACTATACACATACTTATTTACAAAAGTGTTTTAGTAGTATTGCATTTATAATGCACCGTGCACTATAAATGCAGATAAACTAGCGTATTTTTAACTGTTTTAGAAGAATCATCACCATATTTGAATATAACTTTTATCTGGGGTTGCTTTTCACTGATTGCCTCAGCAACCATTTTCTGGTTAAATCGTTTATTTACGTTTCCTTGACGTTGATAACTATCGAAGCCAATGTTTGGACATGTTGGTTTCTACAAGATTGTGATACCAACCTTTATCGGAAAACAGCTTTTGCGAACCGTCTTCGCTTTCCGAACCTTGTGAATTCTACACGTTGTCGCGCACTTACTATAAGTGTAGAACATCGTGGCGGCACTTACTGCCACTGGGTCTACTTTCAGGCAAGTAGTTGTGGCGTACTTTGCTTGTCTTCTGATGTCTCGAACCTGTTGGTATCCAATTCATCATAAGTTACCTACCTGTGACAACGCCCTGACCTTCCGCCTTTGGTTAAACTCGTCGCCCTCCGAAAATACCGAATTCCATCCCAAATTTTGATCGCGAGTCCCATGTTATTAGTTTCAATTCTTCTTTTGGGTATCAAATTATTTACGATTTAAAAATCCATGCAAATTATTAAAGAAAAGGGTAAGCTATTTGTACAGTTCCAAAAATAATGAAAATAAATGTTTATAATAAGTTTAAAGGAAAATTGTACCTACAGTAAATAAAGACAACATAACATTACTATAAGTCACAACTAATCAAGTACCTGATCCACAGCTGTGGCCGCTTCTGGTGCGCTTCCTTCCTATTATATTTGTTTATTGGTATTTATTGCTACCTCATTCAATGGTCTTCAGTCGACGTAAAAATTAGTATTTGCGCATAATGCACATTTTTGGTCCAAGGCCATTTTTATGTTTAAGGATATCATGTCGTTTTTTATAGATGTTAATGTAATTCTATGTAATTTTCGTTGTTCCACGTACCTGTTCCAGCAGCCTGAGCTTCCGCCTCTGCGAGTGCTCCTCGAGTCGGTCGACGTACTCGCGCAGCTCCTCGATTTCCTCCTTGACTTGCTGCACGGTATCCAACTCTTGCTTGATGGCGACCATGTCACGTTTCACCTGAGAAACATCTTCGTTCTTATATCAAGTATCAAGACTTTGTTTTACTTAAAATCTAAGGCTAAGTTCAGATGTTAGATAGTATCGAAGTACTTGTTTGTTTGGCAGAGATGTAACATGATTATAATTACGCCAGGCGTCCACATGCCCATTAGGTCCAATTAATGGCTTAATATAGTTTGATTCAGCAATTAGGCCCGACTAGACTATTACAGGGGCAGACCACAATAATCAAACTGATAGCCGCGTAACCACATAACCTCAAGCATTTCGTGGTGCAGACTGTGAGGTATTCCTTTGATGAGCTAGAATTTACCAACATTGCGCCAATTGTGGTAAAAGAGATTAACTGTTTATTGCTCTTCATTAAGCACTTTGCGTAATATCTTAGAACATATCCACTATCGTCATATTTTCCGTATAGTTCCTGCTTACTGCACGGCTTATAAATACGATTGTACTAGATGATTTTCTACACTCATATCAGAAACCACCGTGATAGAAAAATCTATTGAAAAGGTTATAATTATTTTAGTTTTCAGATAACATAATCTACTAGTTTAGTCCGAATAGCTTTGGCCGAAGATACCATTCATATTGAAGTCAAACAAGATTAGCCGAACTCCAGATAAACGTGAACCTTCCATTATGCCAAAAGTAATAGTAGATACAGCTTTCGCGCGAGTTTTTTCAAAACAGAGCGATATTCTACTCCAAAAATAACTTGACTACAGGAAAATCAAGAGTAATGTAAGCTGTGAAATTAGTAGAAATGGAGCCCACGTTCCGCAATTATTTACATAAAATTGCTTCGTTCATTATAAATAATTGTGCAGGAATCATATGCAATAGGATCTGGAATATTGCATTTCAAACTCTGTTAAAAACTGCGAATGATAAATGAGAGTAAATCGTTTTACTAAAACATAACTGGGGTATGGAATTTGTGTGTATGGTGTATTTGGACTTATTTCTACGCACCAAACAACATTAGAATGGAATTTGCTGCAATATTATTCAGCATTCTCCGTCTATCTATCTTCCTTAGCTCCTAAAGTAATAATAATAATGGCGTCCAAGGCCCATTGTCGGTCATTATATACGGAGATCAGCCAGCGACGCAGGACATATTATAGTGCACAAGGATTTACACTGACACAGGTGCATTCCCTATTCCCTCACTCTCATAGCCCGATGGGACGGAAAATCCGACATGACCGGAGGGAGATCAGGCGCAAGACCAACATTAACGTACTCTCCCATGCAAGCTAAAGAAGCTCCTAGTCTATAAGTAATGATTGTCATTGGAATAAACTCTCAAAATTTATAAACACTACAGTACCCTGCATTCCGCTCACTTTTAGAAAGCTTTTTCTTTACCAAATTTTGTCGTACACTAGAATTTTCAAAGCGTGGCGCATTCCGCTCAGCAAAAAACATGTCGTGGGGGTCCTAGAGTCATCGTTTGAATTAGTAGTAGTCAATTGCGGAAAAACCTAGTAGAATATCAATTAGTGTGAAAGCACTCTTAAAATCATCAAATTACCCCCCACGCTGCATCCACAGCGAGACCATCAAATGATCTATGCCAGGAATAGCGATCTAAAAAACAAAGATGTATATAGCACCTTCCTTCATGGCAATTAATAGGCAGAGTGTTTGGGTTTCTAACCATAGCCTCTATTTCATCCGGATATGGGAAATAGTCCTTCCAAGACGCGGTTAAAACCGCGAGAAACTACTAGGTAGAACATCATTTCCATTGCAATAATTTTGATGCAAAAAGATGGCGTGATGGTAAATTGGTGCGAGCACGCGTGCTATTGTTTCGCGTTCCCCGGTCTATGCAATTTTGAAGCATCTAGAAATCGATGTAATAAAAACAGCTGCAGTCAACCCCAGGCCGTATAATAGGATTTAGTTCGAAATAAATCAGAGGCCGTTACAGGTTATTGTGCTTTAAGGCAGTCAGACGAGGGTTGAGCAAGGTGCACGGTTCTGCACGCGACGACCCAATACCGTACAATCATTGAGCTATTTACGGCACGTCGTATTGTGAAGGCATACTAAAGGGGGGAAAGAGTATGGAGTCGCGAGTTTTCGTTGCAATAAGTCTCTTTACACTGAAGGCCGCCACAAACAGTATGGAAAGAAAAATAGAACGTTTTGATAAACATGGATAATAATATGAAGTATTACTAACCTAACCTTCCTGGAAACCAAAGTAGTATAGATTGTAACGAACAAACGCCAAGACCTTCTCATTAGTCTATCATGTTGTTACTATACAGCAAAATGTTTAGATACTCAATACCGCAGTTTCAATTTGAAACCGAATGCAGAATATGTTCATCAAAACGTGTACAAAGGGTTGTGGAAACCAGCCATGCACCAAATATGTTATGTTCTTTGACTTGGAGCCGAGCAAAACTATAGCTTCGATGGTATAGCTTATTTCAGTCAAAGGTAATATTCGTAGTCTGCGAATATCTATTAGAGGTATACCAATAGGTTACACGACAAAAAAAAAATTGCAAAAATATTGCATATTTTTGTAAATTGCGCCCGACGTCACGCCTATGCACGGGGGGGATCCTGGACTTTAATACTCATTATCTTTGCTATTATACGAGTAAATGGATTTGCTTATTTTTTACCCTGTCGTCTACCCACTGCATGATCGAAAACGTCCTATTCAAAATAATCCTGGGATATAGATTTTTGAACACTCAACTATTTTGCTGAAGCCGGGATTCTGAAAATTATGTGGCGAAGTGAGTTATGTTAATTAAAATATATTTTTGTGTAGCAAAACTAACCTGGACTCTAAACTCTAAAACTCGCGAGTATAAATTATGTGAAAATATGAAAGAATAGATATCCGTAAAAAACGCAAAATATGACCCCATTTGTTTTTACCAATCACAATAACATCCAAACTATTATGTATTTACATAGTAAGTGGGCGTGGTAGTTGGGTGGAAACGCACCAATACTAGGTACTAAAGGCTTTACACAGAGAGGATGCACTAACTGTAAATAGAACCTCCCACATATCAAATTCTCGGAAATCGCGCTCTCGAGCCCGCTATGTACATGAAGTTAATACAACAACACTCGGTATTCGGTATTCCTGCATGCGGCCACAATAAAGCTACAATTCAGTGGGTCAATGTGAAAATTTTGCTCATGATATTTATTTATTTATATTAATCAATAAATTGTTGTTTTATTGACTATCATAACCCGCCTCAACTTCGTACGGGTGCAATGCAAAATAACAGTATTTCTCCACTATTTAATGGACGTTATTATACATTTATAATTTATATTATAGTTATTAAACCTTCCTCTTTATTCACTCTATATATCTATTAAAAGAACCGCATCAAAATCCGTTGCGTAGTTTTAAAGATTTATGCAAACATAGGGATATAGGGACAGAGAAAGCGACTTTGTTTATACTTTGACTTGTTTAGGCTTTTTATACTTTGTAGTGGTAAATCAAAAAATAAAACCATTCGGTCGCAGAGAAGAGGAGAGCCTTTGCCAGCAACCAGTAGTTCCTGACATTAGCTCGTTCGAGCCAACAAACAGACAAATAAACAAACTGTTCAGCTTTATAATATTAGTATAGATAGCAAAGAAGTGCACACAAACATACGTACATTATAAGTGGATATTTTCTGAAGGGCAAGTTATTTTATTTTATGTAAGTTTGACCTGTTTCAAGTGGTCTGGTCGCCGGCGTCTCTTGACTCCGGGGAACCTTGAGCCGGTTGTGGCCGATCCACCGTCAAGCACTTACGTGTAATTTGGCCAAGTTAACGAGCTTGCTTGCCCTACTTCGGTAGTATAGGTTTGGTAGGTAATTGCGAAAACTTAGCGTTTGCAGACTACCATGTTATGTTATACACTCGTTTTTGTGTTTCTTACCTTTTGAAAGGTAAAACGGGACCCTATTACTAATTATCACCATTACAAACATTGTCATTTTTTTATATTAACTTTATAATCGATCGATCCGCGCGGCTTTGACTTAGATCGAGCTCTTCTATTTCTGCGTAATTTTTATTTTTACCTTAGAGAACCTCTGAGAACTAAAGAGAAAACGCAAACCGCAGCTGTGGTGACAACAAGCATCGGTACCGACAAGCAAAAGCCCTTTTGTATAAATAAGTAGTAATAAAAACTAAGAATATTTACAAAGCGTTGCAACTTGATATAATTACGGCCAAGCGCGCCGAGGCTGCAGCGGAAAGCGGTTTAATTGCCCAACGCTCCGCAGACAAAGTCAGGTAATTAGTATTCTTGCGTTCAGTTAAAATCTCAACATTTATTTACTGAAAGCGTCTCGCTATTATTTTGCCAAGGAATTTATCGGAAAACTGATATTTATTGTTAGATTCCGTATGGAGTTTAATGTTGACTTTTGTTAGTAGGTACACAATTTTTAAGTCGCTTACGAATAGATCCTTATAATTGCTTTGCCACTTAGAATTTTGCTTTATAAAGGTCAGTTACAGAGGAACCAGATAAAAAAATTTCTATGGCGCAATCTGTTAGATAGCTATCTAGAACTTTACCTGGTCGTAAATATTGTAATACTAAGATGTAGTTTTGTTTTTAGTATTGCTACTTCCGAAGAAACTCGTTAATTTGTTTCTCTCAGGATTTTACTTGCGTTTGTAATACGTATTTATTATGATTGTATGTTGTTGTAGTATTTCTTAATACTGGAAATATTTCTCGTGGATACCACTAATTCATTATAATGGTACTTAACGAACGTTAGTCTGTAGGTACAGACGACAGCAGGTCACCACACCCGAATCTGTCAAATTTTACCAATCGAACATTACCTTCTACTATTGTGATAAGGTTGAAAATCTATTGCAGAAATTTGACAGGTAAACGGGTGTAACCGCGGGAATTGCACGCCACAAAATTCGTTTTAAGTTTTAAAGAAACTAATAAACGATCTATGGACCGAGTTCTAATGTAAAAGTATAAGAAAAGAGACATATAAATTGTCTTCACTTACACATAGAAAGACATAATTTATTTTGAGATAATGTCTGATTTAACTGATTTTGATACTTTCAAACTAAAATATTCACAAGTATAATTTAGCTTGTACGTAGCCGTAAGGTATTCGTAGCAAATCGTAGCATTTACAGCGTAGCAGTGTAGCTCGTAGCCCTATATAACATTACATTACACATTCTCTGCTACTTCTTAGTTAATAAAACACGCGTCCTTTATGTCCGGATAAAATACAGCTTATGTTATTTGGGGATAGTTTAGCTTCCAAATTTATTAGCTAAAAAATCTATTTGCATATTCTTGCATAAGAAAGATGACATTATTTATATTTCGTGNAAAGAACCGCATCAAAATCCGTTGCGTAGTTTTAAAGATTTATGCAAACATAGGGATATAGGGACAGAGAAAGCGACTTTGTTTATACTTTGACTTGTTTAGGCTTTTTATACTTTGTAGTGGTAAATCAAAAAATAAAACCATTCGGTCGCAGAGAAGAGGAGAGCCTTTGCCAGCAACCAGTAGTTCCTGACATTAGCTCGTTCGAGCCAACAAACAGACAAATAAACAAACTGTTCAGCTTTATAATATTAGTATAGATAGCAAAGAAGTGCACACAAACATACGTACATTATAAGTGGATATTTTCTGAAGGGCAAGTTATTTTATTTTATGTAAGTTTGACCTGTTTCAAGTGGTCTGGTCGCCGGCGTCTCTTGACTCCGGGGAACCTTGAGCCGGTTGTGGCCGATCCACCGTCAAGCACTTACGTGTAATTTGGCCAAGTTAACGAGCTTGCTTGCCCTACTTCGGTAGTATAGGTTTGGTAGGTAATTGCGAAAACTTAGCGTTTGCAGACTACCATGTTATGTTATACACTCGTTTTTGTGTTTCTTACCTTTTGAAAGGTAAAACGGGACCCTATTACTAATTATCACCATTACAAACATTGTCATTTTTTTATATTAACTTTATAATCGATCGATCCGCGCGGCTTTGACTTAGATCGAGCTCTTCTATTTCTGCGTAATTTTTATTTTTACCTTAGAGAACCTCTGAGAACTAAAGAGAAAACGCAAACCGCAGCTGTGGTGACAACAAGCATCGGTACCGACAAGCAAAAGCCCTTTTGTATAAATAAGTAGTAATAAAAACTAAGAATATTTACAAAGCGTTGCAACTTGATATAATTACGGCCAAGCGCGCCGAGGCTGCAGCGGAAAGCGGTTTAATTGCCCAACGCTCCGCAGACAAAGTCAGGTAATTAGTATTCTTGCGTTCAGTTAAAATCTCAACATTTATTTACTGAAAGCGTCTCGCTATTATTTTGCCAAGGAATTTATCGGAAAACTGATATTTATTGTTAGATTCCGTATGGAGTTTAATGTTGACTTTTGTTAGTAGGTACACAATTTTTAAGTCGCTTACGAATAGATCCTTATAATTGCTTTGCCACTTAGAATTTTGCTTTATAAAGGTCAGTTACAGAGGAACCAGATAAAAAAATTTCTATGGCGCAATCTGTTAGATAGCTATCTAGAACTTTACCTGGTCGTAAATATTGTAATACTAAGATGTAGTTTTGTTTTTAGTATTGCTACTTCCGAAGAAACTCGTTAATTTGTTTCTCTCAGGATTTTACTTGCGTTTGTAATACGTATTTATTATGATTGTATGTTGTTGTAGTATTTCTTAATACTGGAAATATTTCTCGTGGATACCACTAATTCATTATAATGGTACTTAACGAACGTTAGTCTGTAGGTACAGACGACAGCAGGTCACCACACCCGAATCTGTCAAATTTTACCAATCGAACATTACCTTCTACTATTGTGATAAGGTTGAAAATCTATTGCAGAAATTTGACAGGTAAACGGGTGTAACCGCGGGAATTGCACGCCACAAAATTCGTTTTAAGTTTTAAAGAAACTAATAAACGATCTATGGACCGAGTTCTAATGTAAAAGTATAAGAAAAGAGACATATAAATTGTCTTCACTTACACATAGAAAGACATAATTTATTTTGAGATAATGTCTGATTTAACTGATTTTGATACTTTCAAACTAAAATATTCACAAGTATAATTTAGCTTGTACGTAGCCGTAAGGTATTCGTAGCAAATCGTAGCATTTACAGCGTAGCAGTGTAGCTCGTAGCCCTATATAACATTACATTACACATTCTCTGCTACTTCTTAGTTAATAAAACACGCGTCCTTTATGTCCGGATAAAATACAGCTTATGTTATTTGGGGATAGTTTAGCTTCCAAATTTATTAGCTAAAAAATCTATTTGCATATTCTTGCATAAGAAAGATGACATTATTTATATTTCGTGTTTACACTTATTTACAGGATAATAAAAAGTATAAAAAAGAGATATTTACAAATTAAATCTAAACAAAACTATTAAAATGCATCAAAAATGCTTCCAAATAGTTAAAGATTTATCATATCAATCCAGTAGTTTAGGACCCTTTAGCCTGAAACCATTTTCAAGCTTATTACAAACATGGAGAATTCAAAAAATATCTTTCTGTATTCAATGACAGATAGCAAGGTTGTCACCATGAAAATGGATATATCATGTGAATGTCGACCTTTGTACCTGAACGTCATTGAAAAACAAGCTAATGGAGGTTCCGTATAATTAGCCGATTGTAAAATAATGATCGTCGATATAAAATTCTGTTTGTTGCCTTGTTAACTACTCTGTACAAAGGCAGTCTAATTGGCAGTTCATGGTAACTGTTCAATAGAACACAAGTTACCTTGAGTACACGTGCGATAATGCACATTGACATTTTATAATATGCAATAGTGGTCTTTTATAAATGTCATAGTTAGCTATACTCTGAAGGTCAAGGTTTGTTTGTGTTTTGCATTTTTTTACAAATAACTCTTTATTTCACAAGTCAAACTTTAAAGTCGTAAGATCGGTTTCGAATCGAAGACATTAACAATTTTGACCACAGCCTAATAACACTTATTTAATCCTCCACTCAAATCTGTTTACAAACTACCATAAAATATCCGTTCTATTTCCATATTGTTTTACGTATTTTCACAAATAAACCAATCCTGAATTAATATTTGAATTGGGGCTAAGCAATGCGAATTGAACATCCAAATTAATGCAGGTGCACAAGTATAATGCAGTCCATGATTATCAAAGGCAATATTTGTATAGAAGTATGTGTGTTTGCACTAGAACCTAATTTGTCATCGGAATATAATCAATAGGCTTTCATTACGAGTCCTCATTATATTTTGAGCTATCCATTTCCAATTAAAATCAGATTGTATTACATTCATAAATGCGATGTTTATTTTGTATGAAACTAATGATTATTCTATGTAAATCCTAGTACATATTGATATTCAGTGGTAAAACAACCATTTGTGTTCAGATTGCAGCCTGGCGAGTTATTTGCCTAACTAACAATTCAAACAAAAGAAAAAGTTACATTTACACCAGGTTTTAGATTTGGGTATTTATTTGTTACGATATTTCTTGCATTTAAGAATTTCTGCGTTATCTTGAAGAAATATTCGAGGCAAGAGGGTAACATTCAGACGGACTTTCAGTGGGAATATTGCATTGGATATTGTGAGAGCTCCGACAAAGCGCAGGGGATCTGAACTTAGCCATTGCCGTGACAGCTGCCATGCTTCCACGGAGGAGATATTGCTTCGAGGATATCTACCGATAACACAAAGCGAATTCATAGAAATCCCTTCTCACCTTTCGAATTATATAAGACTCAAAAATAAAATCTTTGGGTTAAGATCGTTCTATTATTTAAAGACAATGTAGTCACACCAAAACGATAGTAACCATTTGCGCAACGAAACCTATAGGTATAAAAAACATAATTTGTGTCCTATATCGGATCTTACGTAAGTACAGGGTTTTTATTGTTATGTTGATAGTTTAACTAGAGACCAATATTTATCGAAGTGTACAAACTCGAACGTGCACCATGGCTCACTTATAACATTTTATTCAAATATCTGTCTGGCCTGCAAGGCAAAACCGATGGTGTATGGTAACAAGCATGGGCTAGTCTGCTATGGGGTACATCTATGGCTGGCTTTACATAAACTATTATTTTGAGAGCGACAGTGCAAGTTCGAAATTGGAATATGGAGTTAAAGAACTCACCTCGGAGACCTCACTCTGGCATGACTCCACGCTCTTGGTTAACTCTTGAAGCTGGGTGCGGATCTCACAGAGCGCCACCGTCGTCTCCAGCTGGCGGTCCCCTCGTTGCAGGTCATCCAGTTTGGCGGTTAGATTCATGCTCATTATGCTCACCTGTCTCTGTAGGCTACAGCCAAAGTCAATGTTAGTCACACCAGCCAGCTCAACTCGAAGCTGAAGCCCTCGCGGCCTTCCTCACTACCTCGACAACTTTCCGCGCTAACAAGTCACTCTACACCACATTGTACTCAGACTAGGTATACCAAAGTATCCTCGATAAAAGTCTTGAATATAGGAACTCAGTACCTCCTAGTTAGTTCGTGCATGTCAATGCGGATAGTTCAGTCTGAAACAACTTAATCTCACGCCTCTAATTTTATGTCCATTGATTTTAATCTGAGACGTAACGGAAGACCATTTCATAGCGACCTAGACCAAAAGGTGCTTGGTTTTTAGTCCTCAAGAGCGATATTTTTCTGAACAATTTGTTGTGTTGTCTTATAGAAGCGAGGAAGGCCCGATGACCTCTTTAACTGATTCGTTTTTATTTATATCAAGAATTAAAAACTGATTAGTGGTTATTTAGTTTGAGTTAGTAAGACCACATTATTTTAATAACTTACGCTTCTTACTTAAAAATAAAAAGGAAACTTTTGTCCTACAGCTATTTTATTCATCTATAATTCTCGTATATAGGTTTTTGAGAATTTATAAAAATATTTAGTAGGTAACTAAAGCGTATTTGTTTAAAAAAATGGAATTTTAAGTTTGAAAATGAAAATACTTTAGACTTTTTGGTGTTTCGTGTGAAATATAAAAACCATTGTGCTAATCCAGTAAAATAATGTCCATTAATTGATGTTATTAAAAACTTTGAGGTGAAAGGTGAACACAGACAAAAGGTGAATGCAGTGAGTCAAGTTCGATTTAATCTGTCACTAAACTCTGTACATTGTTTTTTGACAAAAGACAAAATGCTTTTTAGGAAATTCTATTGCCTTCTAATTTCTATGGAAAACACTTGATTGAAACACTACATTGAAACGTTACAACCACACCATGCAAGCATATCTGGTCCTACCCCCGTTAATGTCAGAGGCAAGTGCTAAGCACGCATGTGTTCCAGGTAGCGAGAGACAAACAAGGTCGTGGCCATAGATGCTAACCACGGTGCCATGGTCCGATGTATGATAGGAACTGTGAATGATTCAGCCACCGCGCTCCGACTCGTA
The DNA here is from genome assembly GCA_002382865.2 of Heliothis virescens. Lineage (NCBI taxonomy): Eukaryota > Metazoa > Arthropoda > Insecta > Lepidoptera > Noctuidae > Heliothis > Heliothis virescens. The sequence goes on from NWSH02000323.1 coordinate 2,422,780, forward strand.
GGACGCATCGTCATATCTGTTATACGAGATAGGATGCCAAGCCAAGGTGAAACAAAATGTAGAAGACACATCGACACATAGAGAGATCCTTATGATCGAATGCAAATGAAGCCAGTATTAAAGGCGGAAAGCTTTCCGGTATTGTCGCTATGGTCACGTACCTAAGTAGTAGCTCCCTGAGTGTGGTCTCGTCTTCCTCCGTCGTCGCATATCGTGTCAGCTTGCCTCCGGCCTCCCGGCCCACATGGTCTGGTACCACTGCGTCAAAACTACTTGTTTATTTTATTTTTTAGATAACTAACTTCCCGAGTGATTTCGTCATCGCTTGCCCGTTCGCTTTTGTGTTTTTACGCCGCAGAGTTTGTGGTTTAGAATTGGGATTACCGAAAGGATGCGTGGCTCATAATTTGGACGGTTGGTGCTACGAGTACCTACTCAGCATCGAACCTTTCACCGTTTGCCAATTAGCTTCGATGGCCACGACATGGTCCCTAATTAATTTTGATGGTCAGCGATACCCACAAACTGGTATGGAAAATGAAAATTAAAGATTGCTATTTTTATCGCGAAAGGGTTTTATTTATAAAAAAAAAGATTTGTGAAACAAATATTTTAGCACCCTGGTTAATTTCACGAGAGACACGTTTTATCTTCTCTGCATTAGTATCTCAAATGTTTAATTAAAGTGACGCCGGATAGTTAACATTTGATTATTTAATGTTTAAGCAGTTATTATGTACCTGTGGAATTTAGACAGTTCACTTTAAACACATTGAACAAGGATCGTGCGATTTTACGACGATAGTATTGCCGGAAAATAGCACGATATTCTGAGAACAAGCTCCGATGAATGAAAACATGGATGAGTTCACAACAGAGACAACATGAATTTCGAAGAAGTGAAGTTTAGAAAGGTGTACATTGTGACAACAGACTGACATTCCATGCACGTGACAATACTAATGTAACACCGACTAGATGAATTTACAATAAGTTTCATAATGTGGGAGAGTGCATTGATAAAAGGCATGTCCAAGAAATTAGAAACAAAAGGTCCTAGACAGAAACCAGTAATTTCCCAGAACAGCATATTCGTAATCAAATATTCAAACAGAACGAGAGCAGATGTGACATCCTTTACAAAATGCCTTTTAAAAAGACGATAGAAAAAGAAATGCAGTATTGGAATCTCTGATCCCGTGGTTACTCTGTGGTGCAATAGCATTACTAGGAATTCATTTCATTGACGGTTGCGGCGCGAAATAGCTACGTATCTACGTCGATACTCGCTCTCGTAGCGAATAGTTAAATCTGGAATTCCTGACACACACATACACGAGTTTCATTCATGGATTTATCAAGTAAGGGAGTGCACGTCATAAGCCCTTTATGAATGAAAACTTTATGTTGGCTGCACACTGTGCGTTTTGTCTTCAGACTTTTTATATTTTAGCATTGTTTTTAGATACGATGACAAAGTAATTGTTGGCTTTTCGATTGTTAGAAGAATAGGGATAGTTTTGATAAAATTTGTTGTATTTAAAAAATAGAATATTAGTTGCCTAGCACCTACTCGGTCATTAATTACTTTCAAACATATTTATTGAAATAAGAAAGCTTTAAGAAAATCTTTCAACTGACAGATGCGTTTTTCTTATACTTTGCGAAAAAAATTGACAGTTGTTTTGTCAAGAATATATCTACTAAAGTATATTATGTGACTTAATTTTTAGTGAACTAATTAGAATGAGTATATAAATTACATTCACTTGTATATCTATTCATTTCGTATATCTATTTCCATATTTTAATAAAATTATGGATAAAAAAAATCAAATAAGAAAGCGATAAGCTTAATAAACATACAGTCGTTTTATTTATAAATGTAAAAGTAACATTAATAATAAGTTTTACACAAAGCATATTTACTGAAAGACAATCGCATCGTGTGCAGCGGGCCTGCAATTTGTCTGTGACGTCAGAGGCACGACTCTCGATTGATTAGGCGACCTGCCCGCCGTGCCCCAACTACGAATCTGGCTCCAACAGTACAAATTGAATTCACAGTCCGAATGTCTGTTTACGGCTATATAAGAGAAAGTATTCGTAGTTCCGAGAATAGAAAGCGAGTCTGTCTGCAACTCAATTGTGAAACCTGATATAAGTTGTGTAGTACGCTCGTAGTACTATGAATTAAGCGTGTTTACTAACACAGGTGCCGTACTGACGTTGCGCTTGATGTTTCAATGGCGTTTGTGTGTTACAATTCGAGGATATTGTTTTGTCGTTGGTTTTGGGTAGTGGTTTTTATGAAGCTGTTTATTCGAGAGATATAATAAACTAATGAAAGACAAAAAAAGAAAGATTCGCTAGTCTTAAGAAAGGTAAAATGGGCTTTTAAGTATTTTTTTATTATTTCACTAGAATGTTTTGGTTCATTTAATGATGATGATTTTTGTTATAACCGTAAATGTACGACGTTTTTACACAGTTTTGCGTCCGTCAAAGCTATGTAAATAATCTGTTTGGAACTACAATTTGCTGGTTTTTCTTATACTGGAAGACTTTCTCGAAGATACAGCTTCTTAAAAATGAAGCATGAAAAAATATCGTAAATTTTTCGATTGTTGGTTTATTGTTTATTGATTTGTTTTGTTTGATTTGTTACATTTTCAGTGGAGGGCAGTTTTGTTTCAATGTTATATCTTGTTCCTCTAGCTTAGAATTACGAAGGAGTGAGACATTTTATATTTTATAGCTTCTGCCAGCGGCTTCGCCCGCGCTATAATTGAAATCCCGTTTTTTCCCGTTCCCGTGGGAATTTCGGGAAATCATTTCTTAGCGGATGCCTACGTCATAACATCTGCCTGCGTCCCAAATTTCAGCCCGATTCATCCAGTANTGCACGTGACAATACTAATGTAACACCGACTAGATGAATTTACAATAAGTTTCATAATGTGGGAGAGTGCATTGATAAAAGGCATGTCCAAGAAATTAGAAACAAAAGGTCCTAGACAGAAACCAGTAATTTCCCAGAACAGCATATTCGTAATCAAATATTCAAACAGAACGAGAGCAGATGTGACATCCTTTACAAAATGCCTTTTAAAAAGACGATAGAAAAAGAAATGCAGTATTGGAATCTCTGATCCCGTGGTTACTCTGTGGTGCAATAGCATTACTAGGAATTCATTTCATTGACGGTTGCGGCGCGAAATAGCTACGTATCTACGTCGATACTCGCTCTCGTAGCGAATAGTTAAATCTGGAATTCCTGACACACACATACACGAGTTTCATTCATGGATTTATCAAGTAAGGGAGTGCACGTCATAAGCCCTTTATGAATGAAAACTTTATGTTGGCTGCACACTGTGCGTTTTGTCTTCAGACTTTTTATATTTTAGCATTGTTTTTAGATACGATGACAAAGTAATTGTTGGCTTTTCGATTGTTAGAAGAATAGGGATAGTTTTGATAAAATTTGTTGTATTTAAAAAATAGAATATTAGTTGCCTAGCACCTACTCGGTCATTAATTACTTTCAAACATATTTATTGAAATAAGAAAGCTTTAAGAAAATCTTTCAACTGACAGATGCGTTTTTCTTATACTTTGCGAAAAAAATTGACAGTTGTTTTGTCAAGAATATATCTACTAAAGTATATTATGTGACTTAATTTTTAGTGAACTAATTAGAATGAGTATATAAATTACATTCACTTGTATATCTATTCATTTCGTATATCTATTTCCATATTTTAATAAAATTATGGATAAAAAAAATCAAATAAGAAAGCGATAAGCTTAATAAACATACAGTCGTTTTATTTATAAATGTAAAAGTAACATTAATAATAAGTTTTACACAAAGCATATTTACTGAAAGACAATCGCATCGTGTGCAGCGGGCCTGCAATTTGTCTGTGACGTCAGAGGCACGACTCTCGATTGATTAGGCGACCTGCCCGCCGTGCCCCAACTACGAATCTGGCTCCAACAGTACAAATTGAATTCACAGTCCGAATGTCTGTTTACGGCTATATAAGAGAAAGTATTCGTAGTTCCGAGAATAGAAAGCGAGTCTGTCTGCAACTCAATTGTGAAACCTGATATAAGTTGTGTAGTACGCTCGTAGTACTATGAATTAAGCGTGTTTACTAACACAGGTGCCGTACTGACGTTGCGCTTGATGTTTCAATGGCGTTTGTGTGTTACAATTCGAGGATATTGTTTTGTCGTTGGTTTTGGGTAGTGGTTTTTATGAAGCTGTTTATTCGAGAGATATAATAAACTAATGAAAGACAAAAAAAGAAAGATTCGCTAGTCTTAAGAAAGGTAAAATGGGCTTTTAAGTATTTTTTTATTATTTCACTAGAATGTTTTGGTTCATTTAATGATGATGATTTTTGTTATAACCGTAAATGTACGACGTTTTTACACAGTTTTGCGTCCGTCAAAGCTATGTAAATAATCTGTTTGGAACTACAATTTGCTGGTTTTTCTTATACTGGAAGACTTTCTCGAAGATACAGCTTCTTAAAAATGAAGCATGAAAAAATATCGTAAATTTTTCGATTGTTGGTTTATTGTTTATTGATTTGTTTTGTTTGATTTGTTACATTTTCAGTGGAGGGCAGTTTTGTTTCAATGTTATATCTTGTTCCTCTAGCTTAGAATTACGAAGGAGTGAGACATTTTATATTTTATAGCTTCTGCCAGCGGCTTCGCCCGCGCTATAATTGAAATCCCGTTTTTTCCCGTTCCCGTGGGAATTTCGGGAAATCATTTCTTAGCGGATGCCTACGTCATAACATCTGCCTGCGTCCCAAATTTCAGCCCGATTCATCCAGTAGTTTCGGCTGTGCGTTGATAGATCACTATGTCAGTCAGTCACCTTTGAGTTTTATATATTTAGATATGAACTCATGTATGTGGTCTAACCCACTAAATTATAATAAATCTTACGCCGAAGTTTGAATGTATTATATAATCTTATCGCATACTATTATAACTCTGTAGAAAAATATTTCCTCTATAACTAATTCTAGAACGAGTATAAAAATGAAAAAAGTTCATTAAGTGTATGAAAGAAGGTAGATTAGTTCCGATAATTAATCTTAAGAAAAACTTTAAGTTTTTAATGATTTCATTTCACTCTAGTCTTTCAGATCATTCTGGTTTAAAGTTGGTAATCGAAATCTTAAAAGGAGGCATTATACGTAAAACTTTAAAAGTTAAAATCAGTGATAACGTGGCCCAGGTACATAAAGGACCCAAGAAGGAACACGGTGTGTTTTAGTCAGTAAAAGTCAGACATTCCCTGACGCTGTCACCCACAGCGGACGGGGACATCTGATGATTTCCCATCGACAAAAAAAAGGTGAAGATAGGTATAACGATTCTAGCCTTTTGGGCACGCTCCCAGTCTATAGCGATGGGAAGGATTTTTTTGAGGTATTTTAATAGTATTTTTTTAATGATTTAATTTGTAAATATCTCGTTTATATATATTTTTATAACCTTGTAAATAGCTAAAACATTATAACCAGTAAAGAATATTTCACGATTCTATATTTTTTAAATAAAAAAATACCAATTGTTAACCACTTTACAAAACTAGAAACAATGAATCGATAAGCCGTATCAAACGAGTACCGATCACCCGAGAAGTGTCTTTGGTGTACCTACACGGATCAGGTTTCCCAACTGAGCCAATAATGGCACGCTAGCACACAGCCTTTGTATCCGGATAACCGTACCTATGTCAGTGACGTTAATCTCGTAACCGGATAACTTAATTTTCCCCGAGTGCCTACATAAAACCGATGCAACACTGAGTCAATTAAGCATTTAATTTGCGGTTTTTGAACGACCATGTTTTGCTTTTAAACAATGAATAATATTTCTCTTTATTCCATCAATTTGCACGTAACACGCGAAATGTTAAACGATGCTTCTATTAAAAATAAATTGGTCATCATCATATTATTGTGCTTTTCATAATAGCGGCAGAATGGGGATGTTGTTGTTTTAAATTATTTTGTGTATTAATTGGCTTATTGAGTAGCCATTTCTTAATATTTTTTGTGTTTATTTATGTTGTTTGCCTATTTTATTTATACTGAAGAGTTTGTTTGTTTGCTTGAAGGTGCTAATCTCGGGAAGTATTATTCCGATTAGAAATATTTTATTAATTATTTCAGTGCTAATAGATAGCCCATTTATCGAAGAAGGCTATAGGTTTTTCTTATCCGGCTGCGCGAGTATCCACTGGCGGAAGCTAGTATTAAGATAATTTGCCTTTTCTTACTGTATATGACTGAAAGTAAGGTAGTAAATTGACATCAATAATTTCATAGGTAGCTCGATATAGTATAAGGAAGTTCTCTTTATAAGAGACATGAAGTGCTACTGAAAACGTTTGTTTTCTCTCTTTTGTGTATGAAATCAGTACGTTTACTTGTAACAAAATATTTTTCATATTTCCCTCTACCAAAAACATGTGTGAAACTTTAAAGGCCCCCTGTTATATGCATCACGATAGGCTTCCAGTATAATCTAATGCAGCAGACATTATACATACACTAGCTTCTACCAGCGGTTTCATTCGCGTCCTGGGGGAAGCACTCCGCGCAGCCGGATAAAAAGTAGCATATTGACTTCCTCGATAAATGGGCTATCTAATACTGAAAGAGAGATTAGCGTGTTAGATCAAATAAAGAAACAAACTCTTCAGCTTTATAATTAGTATAGATAATATTAGTATACATTCATAATATGGCCGCGTGGCTTCACATAGTTTTATACTTAAAGTTAAATATCGTTGAACAGATAGCCATTTAAACGCCACTGTCTATATAAGTGGCAAATAAAGCACTCGTCTGAACAAGCTTATACAAGTCTAATATAATTAAAAGTGAAACCACCCCCCTAAGGCGAGTTGTGCACAAACTGCATAACTTTTAACTGCGAACGAACAAGTTTTAACTAGCAGACATCAGCCCAGGCCGTGTGATCAAACTATATTGGAACTCAGCACTGTAACACGTCGAAACGCGGTAACAGGGCTGGAGAACTTTCACTGGCGCTGCGAGTACTTATCATCCTATTCACTCTTTGAACCGTGTTTATACGTGAACTGACTGACTTTTAGTTGCACTTTCCGCGGTAAGTACGTGAGTTATGTCCTACTTTATACACTGGGTTAGCATGCGCCCTATTTAATTAACACTGTTTAGACTAAAGGCCCGTTTACACATTGCGATTTCATAGCCCGTTGCTTGCCATTTTATTGCAGGAATATTTGACAAGCGACTTTTACCTATTACACGATTACGTTTACACAATGCAAGTAGCATCTTGCTGCAATAAAATGGTAAGCAACGGGCAATTAAATCACAATTTGTAAACGGGCCTTTATTCACAAAGTATAAACACGTATAAACATACAATTTACGACCAAAATGGGTCATAATTTTTTGCTACATGAAGAATGTTTTAATAAGTATAACTTTCTGCGTACTCTTTACCCCATTTTAATTTGAGGACATCATTGCAAGCGTTCTGTATTGGCCAACCAATTCATTTAAACAATAATTAATATTTAAAAAAGGTACAGACGACAGCACATCAAGTTACCACAATCTGTCAAATTTCTGCAATAGATTTTCAACCTTATTACAGTGGAGGTAGGTAAATGTTCAAGTGGAAAAATTTGACAGATTCGTATACGTTGACCTGCTGTCGTCTGTACTTAAATCCAGACCACCACGCATTTAATTATTCAAAAGCATTCATCTTAATTAATTTTAATGAAAAGCAATTTATGTTTAAGCCCATATTTCACGAACTATGTTTTAATTTCAAAGGAGGTAAAATCAGATTCCATTTCGATCCAATTTAAATATGTTTAACTGGTTTAATAGATGCACGGATTATGGATTACGGAAATTGATTTTGCAGTAAGTATTGAAATTACTCGTAATTAAATCAAAATAATGAGGTGCACTAAATAACATGTTGAAATGCTCTGATTTGTATTCTGTTTAATGACTGTGTTTAATAAACGATAACGGTTTTAAATAGAAACAACTAAATTAATTTGTAAATATCTCTTTTATATACTTTTTTTATAATCTTGTAAATAAGTGTACATATTTTATTATTGTAAATTATATAACAACTAAATGAACTACTTTTCGGTACAACGAAAGTAATGTTACATATCAAAATTCAAAATAAAATATCCAACACGATACTTCACTCAGCTATCCAGCAGTTGTGACAGATGGACGAACAAAGTTCTGCAAACACGCCGATGCTTTTATTAAAAGCGTCCCTACTATTTGTTCGGTTAAAACTGAAGCGTCATAATAAAAAGCGAACGAGTGAAACGAATAAAAGTTCCTGTATCGGAAAACGAGGTAACTAAATCTGTACGGAAAAAGAAAAAAATACCGGCTAAGTGCGAGTTGGAGTCGCGCACGAAGGGTTCCGTACCATTTATCTATGAAAATATCTATTACCTACAACTAGCCAAAATTCAAACATTTTTCGGGCAGGAAAAAATAACTTTGTTTAAATAAAAATGTATGAATGACAAAGTTATAATTTGCGGTCTCACACGTTTATTGTATGTGGACACCCCTTAATATTTTTTTTTTATTTGTTGTTATAGCGGCAACGGAAATACATCATTTGTGAAATTTTTAGCTCTCTAGCTATCACGGTTAATGAGATACAGCGTGGAGACAGACAGACAACGTATATTTTAGTAATAGGGTCCCGTTTTACCCTTTAGGTACGGACCCCTAAAAAGTACCTCGTCGAATGACGAAGCTTACCTATTGGTCAGTTGAAAATGATAGGCGTTCGCCAATTGAGAAGCATTGTATTGTTGCATTAATAAAAAGCAATCGGCTTGTCTTTTGGTCAAAGAATAAGCATTGCCACACAACGTGACAATGCAGCCAGTCTTCTGGGCACTATTTTGATTGTGCCGATGCGCAATACTTTGAAGCGAAGTGTACATATTTGTACTTAATATATTGTTTATTTTTTGATATTTATTTATATTTAGGAAATAGTCTTAATATATGTAAAGTGTAAATATAAAAACGATAGGAAAACATCTTGAGGAAACCTGGACTATAAAGTCTGAAATCACCAACCCGCATTGAGCTAGCGTGGTGATTGACGCTCAATCCTTCGCGGTGTGGGAGGAGGCCTATGCCCAGTGGTGGGTCGATAAAAAGGCTATTAAAAAAGTGTAAATAAAAGTGCTTTGATAGTACTATGATCATTGAACAGCTATCAAACGAGGCTACAGCGTACAGGCAGCTTTAGATGAGGAGATATACAGATATGGTGAGGAAGATGTGTTTCTAATTCTGAACAGACAGACGGAGAGACACCTTAAAAACTAATTATCAATCAGTTGTGTACATAACACAAATGAATCTGTAGATGGTACTTGTAAGGTATTATTTTTTACTATTTAGAGAATGGACACCAAAGCAATATCGATTAAACTTGGTAAGTATTAACAAAGATTTTTGCTTCTCTTCTTCTTATCGAATGAGCTGCAGGTTTAATCACCTAACGAGCCCTAGTGGCAGAGTTTTCTCAAATCGGTCTGACGGTCTCTGACGTGGATTTATATACGACTGCTACCGAGTAGCATTGGAGGACGCCGGCGTCCACTAGACCAACGAGGCAGTTTTTTTGCTAATAAATGCATTTATACTACAGCTGAATAAATAATGCAAGGTTACAAATTGCAGTCTAAAATTCCGGAAACCGCGGCCCAAACTGAACAATTGCGGTCTCGTCGCGAACAAATTTATATTCAATACCAAATAACGAATAACATTTTAATGAAGTTGCTAGTGTTTTAGTGTACTTAATTAATACGACCGATGATTGAAATTAATTCCCGATGCTATATTGGTTGTCACAATATGTACATTATAGTGCTTTCGTTTCATCATGACTTCCCTGACAGTTCATAACTGATTGTTATAGTGAACCTAACGAAACTTAATCGATTATTTTTTAATATCGAATAAGTTGGCAAAGAAAATGAAATCGGAACTGCGCATTTTTATATGGCCGCTACTCTACATCGATTTTTTTACCGATTCAATAACTTGCGCCAGTCTCTATTGACGCAAGTCACATGCCATTTCATGCACTTGACATTTATGTCATTTTTTAAACTCATATTTTTTTTAAATCGTTTATTTAGTTCATTTGAATATCAAAAAATATAGCTTACTGGGTAATTAACAAAGAGACAATACTTTTAAGTAACGTAATTTTGTTGGTTTATTTGATTAAGCTAAATTGGTGGGTCTCGGCAGACATTTAAACATCTTTGGCAGTGGTTACAGGTCAGAAACCAGTAAGTCTGACAACCAGTCTCACCACTGGGTACTAGGTTGACAAGTAACTGGGTTGTGCAGATCAGATGATGATAAAAGCCTCTAGTTTCTATAATATTGACGTGTCAAAGTGTTTTGTTTTATGATATTTTAGTTTCTGAAGGGCGAAGTTTTTGCCCGCAATAAGCAATATTTTTTAAGGTGAATGCGACGCCTGGAAGCGGGAAATTCAAATATAAAATGATTTTTTCATGTGTTACCTAAGTTAACATTCAATATGAGGCGTGATCTTATCTTTCGCGGTTATAATATACCCCAAAGTAATTTCTGATGTCCTTGTTTAACTCCGAAACTTCTTACAATTCAAATGCTACTGGATATACTATGATATTTCGCAATAAAAAGTTTATACAGTAACATTTAAATTGTAAGAAGTTTCGTCGCATTCACCTTAATATCATACTGGTCATACACGATTTTTTTTATTTACTCTAAGCTGGCTTTACTGTTTCCCTATCCAGCTTGCCGCCGCTTTACCTGTTATTAAAAATTATTTTCCACTGGCATGTTTTTAATTAAATTAATTCTAGAGGAAGATGCCTGAGATTTTTTCAGTTAATCCTGAAAATGTATGTTGCTCTATTTTTTATATTTTATTAAGGAATAAAAAATCGGCAGCTACAATATCGTTGCTATAGTATTTAAAATTATATTTCAGCAATCCTTACTTTCATCATGTTGTAAAATAAGATGTTTTTAAACCTATCCAAAAAGAGATTTACATACGAGGCATTCATTCTACAGCGACGATAAAGAATAACTTAATAAAATACCTTCGATTTAATGTCAAAATGCGAATAGTAATTTTCTATCTGTGCCTAAACCATACAAAAACAGCATGAAAGCTTTCGATTATCATACTTTAGTCACCTATCAATTAAATATTTTATTCCGCAAACGCGATAAAAATAAAAAAAATAAAAATAAAACATTTTTTATTGGCTCATACTCAAATGCAAGGTTAAACATTTTTAATACTAAATCTGTTTGTATTAAAATCATTCATCGTTTTTCACTGCACTCGAGTGTGAAAACTCCAAACTTTTTGTTTCGTGGCTTTTCCAATGCATGAGTAAAAAGAATACAAAGGGATGTTTGATCCCGCTTGCGGTATGCAATGGTAACAATATACGTAGAACATTTTGTTCATTGTTGCTCACGTTTATCATCGGACACTTTAAACAGGGGTCGCAAATCTGTTTGTATGGTTATGGACGAACCAAGTTACTATAAAACGGGGTTTTGAAACTTAGCGGCTTTTGTACCAACCAAAGTAAATTTAAATATTAGACCATTAACTTTGTTCTTGTTAGACGAAGTTTTAAAACTAAATACAGAAGCGGTACTTTTTTGATACCACGTCTAATATGATCAATAAAGAAAAATAGCGCTATTATACCTTAGGTATTTTTTTTTTATACATGCATGTACATACACATGATTACACATGATTTATGTTTAATAATAAACAAAGTTAATTTTATTTTCAATAACCCAGCTAGTTGCAAACCGAACGGCGTATTAAATATAGAAATGTTTATATTGTTATATTTTTGTTAATGTTCCGTTATCCGCCTCCAAAAATAAACAAAAAGTTCAAAGTTTCAAGATGTATTTTGATTAGCCCTTTTGTTGAACTTTGATCCACATCACTATGTACAGACGACAACAGGTTAACGTATATGAATCTACGAAAAATGAACGTTATCACACGTTTATTGTATTGGGACCCCCGTTGATATATATATATTTAAAATTTTTTGTATTTGTTGTAGTAGCGGCAACGGAAATACATCATTTGTGAAGATTTCAGCTTTCTAGCTATCACGGATTATGAGATACAGCCCGGAGACAGACAGACAACGTAGTCTTAGTAATAGGGTCCCGTTTTACCCTTTGGGTACGGAACCCTAAAAAATATGCCTGAACCCGCAAACGGTGCAAATCCTGTTACTTTTTTGTATTATTCTCAAAATTTTATTTAATGCACACTGAAAATATTAATTGAATAAAGTTATAAAATTAGGAAGATTGGCGTCCAGTTTCCATATAAAGTTCAAAATAACGGACAGATAATGCTATAGAATTGTTTAAAATTATGATTACTATTCTATTACATGAATTGTCGAATAGCTATGTAGCTAGCTATAGCTAGAACTCTAACTGGAATCTGTGAAAATAACCGTAAATATATATATTTTATTAACGGCAAAATTAGTAGCTCAAACTAAATTCTAAATTAATAAAAGAACTTAGGCGGGTACATAATTGTTCTTCGTTCGAATAATATCTTTGTGGTCTTAGAATAGCTACGAACGCTCGACCAAGCTTCAGAAAACCTCGGGCCTTTACGAGCTAATTATTTTTACATACTACTAACAAGTTTTATTATTATGGTATCCCTGATACACGAGCCAGTATATAAGCCATCGTTCTGTAAAAATAATATATAATACAAAAGGAAAATTAACTCATTTTAAACCCTATTTCTGAAATATACTAAAACTTTAACTTATCGTCAATGACCTTGAGAATAATTAGGGAGCAAGAACAAATAATTGTGCAATGATTCAATGTTAGTTATAAATACTTAGTTGAAAGTTTAATACGGACTTTTAAAAAAAAATTGTTAAACACTGAAATTCCATTAAGAATTACTTGCTAATATAAAAGAGTCGACCATTAAGCACTTCAACTAGTATAGAAAACATGATGTAATAATGTTAGGTTCAATAAATAGATCAAGGTTGTATCAGCGAGCTCGAAGTTAGCTGCTAACTCGTCTCTAAGTTCTTACTAAGTTCCTCAAAGTTCTTATAAGCTGGTCTTAAGTCTGAAGATGCAGGTAAGCTTGCCATTACCTACATTCTGAAACCTCTAGCACAGAATAATCCTCTCTCAGCCACATAGTAGTATTTATAAATATATACGAATAAGCTCGAAAACTGCGGAGTTTAAATCACGCATTAAAAATATTTACTAAAATAAAAGGATTTTGGGAGAGCAACATTTATTATAAGTGATAAAACACATAAATTGTGTGATTTCATTTGATAAAATTTATTTAATTTAATGCACGAAAACACGTAAAAACATTAAGGTATAATAGTTTTCGTCGATTTATAATAAAATAAGTACGAGTATTTAATTACGGTTTGTCGAACGCGTGAAAACAAGATTACCTCATTTTATTTTATTACTTCACCTGCAATATTTACAATATTTATTCACTGTATTTTATTTACCTCAATGTGAAATTTACCTAGTAATGTGAATTGATATTTTATAAATTAAACTTGGAGAAATTAAATGTTAAGCACCTCTTATACAAATAGTAAGAGCATTAAAATATTAATTTAATGTACTCATGTTTTCTGCATTTTGACTGGACTTCATAATTATTTATTTTCCTTCCTGGCACAGATATTACGACTGTATTTATTTTAGGTTGTAAAGAGACTAATCTTGACGCATTTCCATTTTAACATAACTCAATTTTATTCTTTTCCTAAAACGGTTTGGTAATTCTATAGATAGACAAACCTAATTATTCACAGCTGATCGTGAAAGCTTTTAGCCTAACTACAGCGAAGTTAATGAGCAAAACAAAGTAGTAACTTTTAATCGCGTCTATTTCACACCTGCCCTTGAGATATCAGATAGAAATATAACGCGAACAAAGTTTTGAATTAGCTTACCTCATAGAACTTGCGCACGCTTTCAATGAGAAATACGAGAAGCCTATTCGTGCCGTGACTTACTTTGCCCTACTATCCTTGGCCTACAGTCTACACCTAAGGAGTTAGCTGATAACTTTGATCTCGCGGCAATCTAAACTTATGCCAAGGTGTTGTAACGAGCACTTTTAAGCCGATGCAATATCCATGTTTTGTGTATACTTTGACATAGTTCTAAATCACTTTTAACAGGTGATATTAAATAACATGTTTCATATATCACTTTGAAATAATTCGAACAGCTCATTACAAAACCTTAGCGCGATGACAGAAATGCTACAGAATGAGTTTACCTGAAATTTGGTCTATGGGTGAGTACAGGGGGGGCTCCTCCCCTCCTGGGTGTTGGTGTTCCAGTAGACGGTGACACGACTGTCTCATGAGCGCTCCCGACACTGGCGGACAGACAAACGGACATACAGCGTCATGACGTAATAGGCGCCCAGCCTGTCTTGTGCTACTACGGTTCACATAGCTTTACCCTGTGAGTGACGTCACTGACGCTATAGCAAACGAAGTATTGATGAAAACTTGTTTAGCCATAATTACAATGAAGGTTTGTTTCCATACGTAAACTGATCGCATGCGTGTGAGAATGAAAAATAGGTTATATTTGGTTCATGAAAATACAAATAAGAATTCGCAAATATTTACTAAGATAAGAGAGTGAGACACAAGATTAGAGTTTGCAAAGCCAAGGTCTGGCAGCAAGTTTAACTTAAAAAAGCGTGTTCTACCGCATTCATTCAATGGCCGTACTAAAGTAGAACGATAAAAAAACGTTACCTTTATTCTAGTTATTGTCATTTGACTTCGACTGCTGTCAGTCTAACCGGCGACATTGTGTCTGCAACAATACAAGAAATACTATTAATTGAAATGTACAAACGGTAAAGTAATATTAAACTCTTACGGGCAAATGCTGAAATGACACTCAATTTTAAGAACAGCTCAAACATAATTCTGTCATTGTCACAGGCTATGTTGCTCGATTTAACTTTAAGACAGGGGTTACACGATCAGTCTGGCGTCAGTCAATTCCATCAGTCTGGTCATGAATGATGGGAGAATGATCGTGTAACCGGGTGACTGACGGACTAATAGTCCAAAATGTACCTACCGTGTTTTTTGCCCGTCAGTCTGTGACTGATGCCAGAATGACGCCAGACTGATCGTGTAACCCCTGTCTAAGATGAATGCGTCACCTGGCAACTAAAGTATAAAATGGTTTTTTCATGTTTTACCTAAGTTAACATTCAATATAAGGCGTGATCTTAGCTTTTGCGGTGATAATATACTACAAAGTAATTTCTGATGTCCTCGTTTAACTCCGAAACTTCTTGCAATTCAAATGTTCCTCGATGAGCTTTTATTGTGAAATATCATAGCTTCTAGGCGTCGCATTCACCTTAACTATAATCTAACTTGGACCGGCCATGAGATGATCGCTCATTGGTCAAATTTTCGACTTGACGGATTGGCAGCTGTGTGACGAATAGGCGGCCATGTCACGGCAGATTAAGGTTAGGTTATAGTTATAGTTAAAGTTAAATCGGGCAAGTCAGACTTAGGTGAGTAAATTGTTGTGATATATGACTTAAAACAAACTTAAAGTGAAGTAACGTATTCCGGGAAAGTCTTCTAAACAAATACATAACTGATTATACATAACTTTTTTCACATAAACAGAAATAAAGTTCTCCTCCGTTTTGTGTTAATGGATAAACACGTTGGGTCATACTACAAAAAAGATAAACACACGTTCAACACGTCTTTTAGAAAATTTTGTATTGAAATGTTTTCTTCTTTCTTCTACATTTTAAGCCATTTGATTGGACCATTACATTCTTACCAAGATTAGCGTTGGATTCACTTATTTCAAATAATTTTAAAACCTGCTTATTTCAAGTCCATGTCGTCGTAGGCTGGCCTGTGCATTCAAATGCTCCACACAAAGCATTTTGAACCTTATTGCTGTTAACAAAAGGCTCTAAACCACATTGGTCAATTTGTCACAGTCCTCCAGACACTTATATGGAAGTCCGTAGCATGGTTTCCAATTGCCTCTGGATAGTGGAATTCTTGTTGGAATTGTACTCGAGTTGGCAATGCAGACAGTTTTTAATTAAGGCGAGTTTCACTATAACGAAGCTCGTCAATCTCGGTAAGAAAGGAATGTTGAATGCAGATCCTTTGAGAGAACAAACCACTTCTATAGTAATGCATGCTTCAAGACTGACATAATATATGTCTATACATATAATAAAACAGTAAAAAAATCGTGTCTGTACAGACAATAGCACATCAAGTTACCACAATCTGTCAAATTTCTGCAATCGATTTTCAACCTTATCACAATGATGGTAGGTTAATGTTCGATTGGTAAAATTTGACAGATTCGTATACGTTAACCTGCTGTTGTCTGTACATTATGTTATTTTTACAAAACAATATATGTAGGGTTATTAAGAAATGGAAAAAGATTAAGAATTCGACAAAAAAAATTGTCTGTTTGTATGTTTGTCGGTTTGCACATGCTGATCTCAGGATCCACTGGACGGATTTTGATGAAACTTGGCAGACATATAGTTTATATATCAGAATAACATATACGCTACTTTTTATCCGGGTACGGGAAATAGTTCCCTCGGGAAGCGGGCGAAGCCGCTGGCAGAAGCTAGTTCGTGTAGTAGAATCGGAGTATTCGTTCGTGTAGTAGAATAGTAGTGGAATCGGCATTTCAGAGAGCAAGTTTTCGAATGGTAACTTCTAGCGAATGCTCCTTCTAGCTAAGCCGAACCATAGCCATCGATGTAAACGTGATGCTATGCAATATTTCCCACAGATTGTACAGACGACAGCACATCAAGTTACCACGATCTGTCAATTTTCTTCAATAGATTCTCAACCTTATCACAGTAGCAAAAGGTTAATGTTCAGTCGTTCCTCGCAGTATTCATTAGTAACAACAGTATCAGAGATAGAAAGCCTTTAAGTCCTCAGCATATTATGTTATAGTTTCTTAAACAACTCATTTATCTATACTTATAATAAATCTGTAGAGAGGTCAACTCTGTACATGAAATATATTTAAAAAATAACAGATGGTGATTAGGGATCGATACTGATGCCAAAAATGCAATCAGATTTTTTTGTCTGTTTGTATAACGGTTAACGAATCAAAAACTACTCGACGGATTTTAACGCAACTTGGTACAATTATTTTTCATACTCCTGAGCTAGTTGTAGTATACTTTTCATCACGCTGGAATCAAAAGGAGCAGAGCAGTGAAGGAAAATGTTGGGAAAACGGGAGAAAATACTCTATTTTTTTTACCTAAGTACTAAAATTAAAGGTCTAAAACGTCTCGTGAGTAATACCTATTCTTGTATATTTTTAAATACTAATTTTGCCTTTTTAATTAACTATTTAAAGTTTGTATGATGCTTACTTACATGGTTTTGTTAAATAGTATTTTAACCATAAACAATATTATTCTATTACATTACAAAGTTCAGGTATTTGAACAATAAGCTAAATATGTAGCTTAGTATCAGAAAGCATTTGTTAATTAAATTGTGTTTATATCGACAGCAAAATTGAAATTCTATTGGAATAACATTTCCATGGAAAATGTATCATACCAACCACAGAACATATAAAGGAGGTTAGAAAGGAAATAGTTCCTGATTTGCACTAGAACGCGTGTCGCCGTTTGTCTCCCACTCTTTAACTTCACTGCAAGTATGTGTGTAATTCCTACGCGGATTACGCACACAAATAAACCACACGCACTAAAATCGTGAGTTTGCTGTTGGTTGTCACACTAGCGCAATCACTGCGTTTGACGTACACTCATACACGCGTAAAAGCTCATGTACGTTAGGGCGAGAAAAAGGTCGATTATTGATATCGATAAAATGTATCGATAACCGTAGTCTTGCTACTTACTTTACAAGTATTGTGGACTTCTGTAATGCATGTTGTGAATATGTATTCATGCGAATATAGAAAAAATAAATAAAAGTAAACAAATAAAAAATACGTATGTAATTCAATTTGAAAATCAATTTTCTTTATTCATTTTCTCCATACTTAGAATATAAAAAAAAACAAGAAATAAAAATCACGAAATAAAAAAAAAACAAGAAATAAAAAAAACGTTTTCTGTCCGTCTGTCTCCACACTGTATCTCATTAATCGTGATAGCTAGAAAGCGAAAATTTTCACAAATGATGTATTTCTTTAGCCGCTATAACAGCAAATACAATAAATTAAAAAAATATATATTAAGGGGTATCCCCATACAATAAACGTGTGAAACCGCAAATTATAACTTCGTTATTCATATATTTGTATGAAAAACAAAGTTATTTTTTGCTGTCCGAAAAATGTTTGTATTTTGGCTAGTTATAGGTAATTGGGTAATAGATACGTTCATTTTTCATATATAATGGTACGGAACCCTTTATGCGCGAGTCCAACTCGCACTTGGCCGGTTTTTTTATACATGAAGTCAGTTACTGAATAACACATAACGATATGTTTGTGCGGATAAACGCCTGATTTTCCCTGACTTTGTTATTGTGTAATTATCATCATCGAAATGTTGCGAACAAGTTGTGCTGCATTTAGTAGGGATCCAATCGATTCTACCAGTTGCCTCAATCCACAGTTTTCTTATATCTGGATCTGCTGGAAACCTAAAAAATATTAAATCATAGGTATGTCAGTTTCAATTGCAAAATTACATTAAACTTAAATATAAAATAAAAACATAATTTAAAATATATAACTTATATAAATAATTGCTGGTAATAAATAATAATATTTTAGCTACAATGTGCACTATTGATAGTAAATTTGCATCATAGTAGGTACTTATCGACATTGTTTACAACTCGGCACATCACTATCGATATGGCTAGATTTCGTGGAATTGAACTATTGGTTCGGCACTCGAGACGCTCGCAGTGAACGTAATACATTG
>NWSH02000323.1:2452293-2467652 GCA_002382865.2 Heliothis virescens
TATATAGGGTGACTGGTAATTAGTGACCGATACTTGAACACGTGATTCTACCCATGATTACAAACAACTTTCCCAAAGAAACTTTTTTTTTTACTCACTAGTTTAGTCACAATAGCAAAATCACTTTAACCTGCACACGCGTAATGAAAGTGTCACTTTTCACTACCTCGAAACTGTTTTCGATCCTGGTTTTAAGTTCATCTAAAGTGTTCACTAGCCCACTACGATTGCCCATTGCTTCACCATTGCCCCATTTTGAATAATAGCACATCACCATATCGCTGTCCTCACTCGCGGAGTAGTTGTACGGCACAGTGCCGGCGGGTGTCAAAAAAAAAACTAATAAATGGCATCCGATGGATTTTACGGCGTGACTGTTATTTTTAAAATAAGTTTTGTAAAATTAATCCTGAAGGAGACGAAAAATAAAAAATTTCGCTTTTCCCTGTTAATTTGCAATGACAGATGAGAATGATTATTAATCTAAAAACGTGACAGATTGTTAGTGGCCAATAGAATACAAAGAGTAATAACACAATTACCGTAATAGCTCATCGGGAGAAGGCGCGACTGCTAATTTACAGTTTCAAACAGCTATTGTGACTAAACTAGTGAGTAAAAAAAAAAAGTTTCTTTGGGAAAGTTGTTTGTAATCATGGGTAGAATCACGTGTTCAAGTATCGGTCACTAATTACCAGTCACCCTATATAATAAAAATACCCAGTAAACATTCTAACTCCAACGCCATGTTTAGTATATCATGTCTATACTATTTTCGCGTTATGATGAGTTCCCTGACAGATATTTTTTTTCCTTCCCACGCATACTGCTTTAGAGCGATAAAAAATAAACCAACAAAATATACTTATTTTAAAACATTGTCTCTTTGTTAATTACCCAGTGAAATATTTTTTCGTATTTTAAATTAACAACAGAAATATTAATGGTAAATGAACTAAATAAACAATGTATAAAATTATGAGTTTGAAGAATGACGAAAATGTCAAATGCATGGAATGAAATGTGACTTGCGTCAATAGAGATTGACGCGAGTTACTGAAAAGACAAAAAAATCGATATACAGTAGCGGCTATATTTAAATTGGCAAATACGCTTCCATTTTCTTTGCCAACAGATTCAATATTAAAAAAAAACGATTAAATTTTGTTAGGTTACATCACTATAACTATCAGTTTTGAACTGTCAGGGAACTCATCATAAAATGAAAATAGTATAGTTTATCCGAAAATAAAAAAATATGAGTTTTAGGCTTGTAATAAAAATACTAGCATGTTTCAATGTTTTATAGTACCTATGAATAGAACTAAATTCTTGTATGTAGTTTGATATTGAATGAAACAAAAGACCTCGGGTTACAAAAGCATTCGGGATTCCATGGGCCAGCTGAAAACTATTCGGTATGTTCCGATTCAATTCCGAATGACAATATAGGTACACCAATTTCCATTTTTTAGGTCTATAAAGGCGTTCAAAAGCATTTTTTTTTTCATCTAAAATACTGTCAATAAATATGAAGTAGTTAGGAACTAATAAAAAAATCAATGTAATATATAT
The DNA here is from genome assembly GCA_002382865.2 of Heliothis virescens. Taxonomy (NCBI): domain Eukaryota; kingdom Metazoa; phylum Arthropoda; class Insecta; order Lepidoptera; family Noctuidae; genus Heliothis; species Heliothis virescens. The sequence goes on from NWSH02000323.1 coordinate 2,453,869, forward strand.
GCTTGGTGAAAGTCATCATTTTAAAATCAACTGATGTGCTTTTCGAATTGAAAGTGGAGATCATCGATTGCTAAATTTATCCATCTGCCTAGCCTTTTCCCAACTATGTTGTGGTCAGCTTCCAGTCCAACCGGATGCAGCTGAGAACACTGTGTGTCACATGGAGTGACTGCCTATCTGACCTCCACAACCCAGTTACTCGGATAACCCAGAACCCATTTGTAAGACTGGTTGTTAGACTTTCTGGCTTCAGACTGCCCGTAACGACTGCCAGAGATGGTCAAATGACAGCCGGGACGGACCCACTAATTTATCGTGCCTTCCGAAACACGGAAGAACTCGTTATGACAAGATGGTCACCCATCCACAACGACTGCTATATCATTATTAATTAAAGTAATAACTGATATACACATTTTTTACCTACTATAGAAATTCCAAATAAAAAAAAAAAAATTAGATAGCTTAGATGAGATTTATCTAATGTGAATTGCTCTTTACCTTATACCTACCTCTTTGATAGTTTTGGCTGCACAGTGACAACATCTCACAAATAAAGACTTTCTTAAAGCACAACATAATTAAATTGGTTTAACTTAAATTACCAATAACTTAAAAACTATGCTATTTAAACTACTAATTCTTTTGTACGAAATGTTTAACAAGAGCTATAGAAGTATTATTCAAAATTAATGCATATCCTCAGAAACACGGTGTATACTAAACCGGCTACTTTATTATATTCCGTTTATGCTTTATGATGCAAACATTCGATGCAAAACGGTCCAAACAATTATTTGCACAAGCTAATTTTAGACGCACTAATTAACCCGGGCGCACACGAGCGAACTAACTACATTCTACCCAGGTTCACGGTTAGTTGCGGAAACTTCATATGAAATTGAAACAGCATATTAAAATATTCCTTGAAACTCATAGTTATGTGATATATGACGAGTTTGAAGTTTATCATGATAGTCTGGTCATTAGGTCAGTAGATAAAACTTGCGTGTTATAAAACAAACATATATTTTTAGGTATATATATGTTTAATTCAGTGTTCGTTGAAGAACAGTTTATTTTTTTAATCAGCAATTTTGCCTACTATTCATGTAAATGCTACTGGGTTGCTTCGGATATAACACGCCAGTGATAGAGCGAGTACAAGTGCCGAATCAACATAGGTGATTTTATAATTACCAAAATTCATTAAATGAATTCAGTTAACATTAATAAATGAATTCAGTTAACATTAATAAATGAATTCAGTTATCATATTAAAGTATTTTTAAATTTATGTTGTTCATGGTTTAAAATAAATAAACGTTTAATACAAAGTACTCATCACTGTATAATATAAAACAAAGTCGCTTTCTCTGTCCCTATATCCCTATGTACGCTTAAATCTTTATAACTATGCAACGGATTTTTTGTTAATAGGTAGTGATTAAAGAGGAAGATTTATATGTATAATAACATCCATTAAATAGTGGAGAAATACTGTTATTTTTAAGGTTGCCGTCCAAAGCCGTGGCGGGTCGCTAGTTAATAATAAAATTACATTAAATAAATACCTTATTAAGCGTATTGAAAAATTAAATTGTTTTTTTGCAATAATATCTTCGTCAGATGAAACTGTAATAATGTTGTAATTAACGTCGGAAAAATATGTATCGAACCTTCATTCATTTAGTAGACTTTATCGTGAAATATTTTTCGCAGTAAAGTGTCCTATGTAAATTCTATAATAGAGTTTTTATATTTATCATATTTCAATACCATAGTTTACACAAATTTGGTGCACCTATTCGGAAACGACTCAACAAAACACAACAACCCCGAACCTTGAAAAAATAACAGTAGAAATGTACAAAAAAATAATTAAAACAGACTTAATGTGCAGAAGTTCTAAAAAGCTGAGTTCGAAAATTCCATAACTTATGTACCCAGCATATATTTTTTAACTATCTGTTATTTTCCTAAAAATATATATATAACTTTTATTTATATTGATATTGAAAACTACAGTTCTATAACTTTAATAATATATCTCATTTCAGTTGCACGGTATTTTAAATTAAAAAGAAAAATAACAAAATAATATGAATGTAGATAATTGTGATAATAAGTGACGTATATAGTTACATCATAAAAATATCAAACAAAATACAATCAAATATTAAAACAAGAGAATACGATATTGTATTTAAATTAAAACCTAATATTAGTAAAATTTTCTAAGTCAATTTATTTACATTCTTAAACTCTTTTCTAATTCAAACTAATAAAAGTACTCACACAATTATCAGCAACGAACACCGAACGAATTGAATGACCGAATGAATAGACCGACACTCGACCGAAAATCACTTAGAAATATTCGCGAGCCGAATGAACAGGTAAAGCGACGCGCGGGTATCGACGGCGAGTTCTCCGACCAGAGCCCGAGATGCGACGCGAATGCCGATCGTCCACCGTTCCACTTTGGAAACCCTGGCCAGCCCGCGCATGCGTCCTACGTCCCAACTTTACCCATCACCCGCTACCCATCTGAATCTGATTTTAATACCTTTCGATTTATGCTTTGTGAGATTTTTTTATGTTGGCGTAAAAGTGCAAGGGGACATCGTTAAATCTGGTCAGTCATAGCCAGATTATTTATAAAACCGAATTTTTTTTTCCAAATTACACACGTACCATATTTTATGTGAGAGAATTGATAAGACTTAATAATCTATTTTTACCTTATTTTGAATTGCATTGACAAGTCATGAATGGGCAATCAAAACAAGAACACGCATTTTTGCTACTGGCAAATCGATGCAACACAAACCATGCGGCACCTTCTGTGCTGCCCAATATGCCCTAACTCGTGCACAGTAAAAGATCTATATGCCGCCACTGATAATGCTGTGCACGTGGCGAACTACTGGGCCTCAAAAATTTGAGACTGATTGCCATCGACTCGCAAAGAAGAAGAAGATGCAACTACTATTTGTCCGCATGAATTCATTGATCCCGTTTATTGGAGAAAAGCTTAATCGTTTCCCTAGAAATGTAAATAAAACAATATTCAACAATATAAGCACACATTATACATTAAAACAAACCCATGAATGAATTAACAGGAATAATAAACTGCCACAGACTAGCCGAGCGGTATCGTTATCTCATCTATAAAAGTGGTATGTAAAGCTAGAAATAGTTGTATCGCGAGCAGAGTGCGCGACAACCGCAGTTTATTAGTTGCTCTAACGACACTCAATGTGTGGTCAGCCTTAGTTGGAAACCGCGCGGAGATACAATCGGCCTCCGGTGTCAACTGGACGCTTTTATTTAATAAAACACAGTGAATACTATTAATACGATATCTTTTTTTTTCAATATTACTGCCGATGCATTTGTTTATATGTAATGAGTTATTACGTACTACGTAGTGTAGGAATTTTGTTGGATGATCGAAATAAGTCAACCAAAATAAAAACGAATATAAATAACTTCCGAACTCTCACTCACTGACTCCGTGACACGCTTAAAGTTTCAGAAGTTTCATTTACGTTATCAAATATAGTACAATGTACGAGGATAAACAAATAGATGTCAACATCACATAAATTGAAAGGGATAGGTTTCAATGTTGACAATCAGTGGCTCGGAATTACGATGTTGGTCGGTTTTTCCGATAAATGTACGCCCATGTCTAAGGGATTAAAAGGTTCAGGCGTGAAAATTTGTGCCAGACAGAGACATGTTAAAAACAAAATTACTTAAAATACAACTTCATGACTTAAATAAATTAGCTCATTACTAATATAACTTCGTACTGCCAAATATGGCAAACAATTTCCCTAAGATAGAAGTTGCAGCTTATGTAATTGGAACAAGTTTCAACAATTCCGTCGACGTGGTTGTCATTCGTAACGTGTGACGTGACACACAGTTTGGCAGAAACTTCGCTACGTAGTATCTTTGGCAAACATTTAGCACAACCTGTTAGTTGCATCTCGTAGGTATGAGTTTCTTGAAGTTCCCCGGCCGTGGACCAAAGACGTCCGCTGATGTAAGAAAAACAAGAGCCATATTTTATTGTAGTTCTGTATGTTTGTATACTGTGGCATAAATGTAGATGGGTGAATCTCCATATTTCTTTTTTTTACTTTAAATCATTATCCTCAACACATTTTTTTCTGAAATGTGTATCGTGTAATAATACAAATAAATAATATTTTCTTGAGAGAAAATAATTATCATTTTTTTACCTGATGTAGCCTTAGTAAGTAATCCGATTGGTTCGTCTCCCACTTGAGTCATTTGAAAATGGAATATGTTTTTTATTTTTTCTTTAGTAATTGGCATTGAAACTGATAGAAGCAGCCTTCGTTACAAATTGAAGTGGTTTCCTTTGCACGAAATGGATGCATACTAGATATAAGCCTCTTTCACTGACATGGCATAAAATGTTACAAATAAAATCCGGTACGGCTTTGGATATACTCGTAGGTAGTTAAATTATTTTGTACACAAAAACTTGCTCCGTAACGAGAACATATCCGCAACTTTTCGCTACTTTTATGCTTAATTAAAAATTATATACTACGAACGGTAACTAGAGACCTAAATATTCACATGCCGTGATAACTTATAAGCCAACACCTCTTCATTAAGAAATCTCTCGAAGGCAGGGTTTATTCCCGAAGTCATTACCTGCACCACTGGCATTTTAGGCTAAATGTACGGTACACGAGGAACTGAGTAATTTGCAACGCTACCAACAATATTTGCTACTCATTTACGTAATGCGGAGATGCGGGAAACTAAACAGTTTCGGAGAATACGTGCCAGCGAGGTAGCAATTGGGATAACGATGCGTTTTCATGTAGTTTGATGCAGCAAAATGCTTTGACATACGTACTATGAGCGTACTCAAGCGATAATCTAACAACCGCAATTCCGAGATCGGCGTCTAAATCTTGAGATCAAATGCTGAGGAATTGTACTAACGCGAGCTAAGTAATGTATCATACATATCAATGAGCATTATATTGTACAACCGATTCACAAATCACAGACTCAGCTTATTTATAGTGTAAAAAAACCAACTGTTGAATAAAAGCCACAAAAAGATATATCATTCTGATTTTATTTTTAAAATCCATGGCCACAATAGTTTTAACCACTTTAAATTGATTTAATCATATTTCATTGCATAAACGGATTACCCAGACTGTTTGATCTGTATTTACTTACACAAATATTATTCAATACAAAAATATTAATATTGCTTTCGTCCGAAATGTTACGCAACGAATATGGTTTTTTAATCGTATCTCTGGACGTAACAAATCTGAAACACTGCACTAAAATGTTTTGTAAAATTGACGCTTTTCCGTGAAAACTCTTTACGTTAGTCAAAAACATTTGTATTAAATTTTAAATTCCACGTACCCAAGCTGAGCTTTTTACATGCAACGTTACCATTCAGGATGATCTCTTTATTAAAATACTTTCATATTAAATAAAATCACGGCTGAAACAACGACGTATATATAGAGTGGATACTACAGGGGGGATTAAGCGACGTATACGCTTTTAGTATTAATTCGATGGGAAGGGCCGCTGACGGCTTTTCGTTAACGAAATGTTAAACTTGATTTACGTTTGTCAACTGGGTGATCAACTAGTTGAATTCGTCAACGAAGTAACGTACTACTGATTAGTTGACGTTGCAGGGCGTTGCAACAATTTGATTCAACATGTGTATGGGAAAATGTTTGACTAGGGAAGAGCTCGTGGCTAAGTCAAAGCCGCGCGGATCGATAAATTACTAATGTTTAGCAACGCTTGGTGCGGTCGCATGCGTGACCATCTTGTTATGACGAGTGCAACCGTTTTTCGGAAGGCACGATACATTGGTGGATCTCAGCTGTCATTTGACATCTTGTGCAGTTGCTACGGAGGTGTAGAGGTCAGATAGGCTTGCTCCAAAACACTGGTTCTCAGCTATTAGATTGGAAGCTGGCAGATGATGATGATTCGACTTAGATGACCTTCCCTTCATATTTTTCTTCAGCCTCTTGACTGACTGAAGAGTACAATTAGCTGAAGAGTTCAAATTGTATGAAATGATTGACGGAACAGTTTTTTTTTCTATCAAATAAAAATGGTTATTATATTTTCAAGCCTGCAGACAACATTGCAAGATACTGTTTAGATACAAGTTAATGTCCAATAAAAACAATAAAAACATTCGACGTGGTAGACTCACGTCTACACTTTAAGTTAGAAGTTCTATTTTGTAAAGTTTTCGCGAAGTAGCCACTGTCACCGCTTGAAAGTTTCAATACCGGTAAACGGGACATTTATAAATCAGCTTTATATATTATTCTGATACTTAAAAGTGTCACAGTTTGCTCTCTTCACTGTAATAGGATACATGTACCCGTTTTCTAAAGACTACTTATATTAGTTTTTATTAGTACCTATTTCAACAGATGTCAGTAATTCAGTGAAAAAAACGCGATTTATTGTAATGTGATTAGACTCTTGTTAGCGCGCAACCAGAACCTGAAAGTCAGTACAAAAAATGCGATAGTTGTATCTGTAAGGACGAAAGCATCTCTCACCCATAAGTACTACCAATAAATGCTAAATACAGCTCAATAAAACGAAATATGCAGGATATTCTCGAGCCGATCTTGCGGTATTTCAATAGGTTCACACATTCTTGTAGAATGCAGTGACTGGCTCGGATGCGGGTTCGTGCGTTTAATGGAGCACTCCGTACGTCACGCGCCCCCGAGATATCTCAACTGTAAAATATTTGTGAGAATATTCACCGGCAAACCAGTGGAAAATTGAATGCTATCGTATAGCGGGGAGTTTTGTAAATGCATGTTTGGCGTATCGGGAACGACTCATATAAGAGAACATATATAAGAATTTGCTATAGTACGAAGTCATCATTATTTGTACGACTAACATGATCACGATATTTGGACAGTAACTACTTTGCTTGATACCTACGATTTTTTTAAGAGATTGAGAATATTGTTTATTGAAATATTTATATTACATTATCGACCTTAAAAAATAATACTAAGGACTAAATTCAAACGCATCAAAAAATTCTTCGCCATCGCTGTCGACTGGGAGCGTGCCCAAGCTGGCAGCATCGCCCCTTTGGATAGCAATGCTTATACCTACGTTTTGACGATTACCTTACTGAAACTTTCAAATCAAGCAATATATATAATCTTCAGCATATATCAACGATCCAAACTGTGTCGCATCGTGATTTGGAAGCTGCATTTAGGTCCATCAAAGCATATACTTGTCACAATATCATACATTTTCTTTAAGCAGATGTGTGTAGGTACATATCATTATGTTCAAGTAGCTTACGTAAGAGTCAAGTACATTTCTGTGAATTCACAAACAATACAGTTCTGCGAAGGTAAAATATCAAGGACTTTAAGCTCACTCGTAGATGTGAAGAGGGCATAAGTACTATCATATTTTCTTTTAAAAACAAATTGGCTTCACGAGTCAACAATAACAGAATTCCACTAGAAATATTGTTTTGTTATAAGAATCAATAAAAAAAAACCGGCCAAGTGCGAGTTGGACTCGCGCATGAAGGGTTCCGTACCATTATATATACCTACAACTAGCCAAAATACAAAATTTTTTCGGACAGCAAAAAATAACTTTGTTTTTCATACAAATGTATGAAAAACAAAGTTATAATTTGCGGTTTCACACGTTTATTGTGAATTTTAGTATTTACTGTTATAGCGGCAACGGAAATACATAATTTGTGAAAATTTCAGGTTTCTAGCTATTACGGTTACTGAGATACAGCGTGGAGACAGACAGACAGATAACGAAGTCTCAGTAATAGGGTCCCGTTTTACCCTTTGGGTACAGAACCCTAAAAATGTTGGTGAATTGTTTGAATTCTTTTAACAAGCAATGCCTTGTAGTCTCCGCAACGATAAGTTGGCTCAGGAGATTATAAGAAAATAAAGTTTTGTTCTTCGGAGCGTATTATCTGTAGTGATTGTGAGAACCGAATGTAAGTTTCGCAGTAGGTCACGAGTATCAAGTTCTCTTGATTATAGAAAAGCATTGCACGGGATTTACGACATTGGAGAACGATATTTTTGTTAGTTTCTGCAAATTGAGATAAAAATCCGGCCAAGTGTATTATTACAATTTTTAGTATTGGTTAAAGCGGCAACAGAAAACTGAAAATTTCAGGTCTCTAGGGCCCGTATTAATAAATCGGTCTCAATCGTGATCTCAAGAGCTGTATCAGTTGATAAGTTCTCAAGATGCGATCAGGATCTTAATATCGACGCTAATTAATAAACCTATATCAACAGCATCTCAGATGATGCCGCGGTTTGGATCAAGCTCTCAAGATTCGTAATTTGACACTCAATGAAATCCTGATCTTAAGACTTGTTACGTCACAGTGAACGAACTATTAGATCTTTTGTTCATTGTGTTTAGTAGGTATATCTTTTATCTTTTACTTTTATCTGTCGCTGGATCCATGCTCTTAAGTAGGGGTGGGGCGTTAAGTATTCTTTGTCAGGGGGAGGGGGGGTTTTGTTGGCAGGCAGTGCCGGTTTTTTGTTTTATGTTTTGGTTGCATGGTTTTGGTGTTTGGTTTGTTCGTTTGGGTGGTGTCGGTTGTGGGGCTAATTTGTTTGGGTTTTTTGGTTTGGTGGTTATGGTTGTTGCCATTCGAGGCATCATGGGGTGGTGTTTGGTACCGTTCGTTGCGCTATTTGTGGTGTGTGAGCAAAGGTTGCGTTGGTAGATAGGTTGTTGGTGGTCTAGGGTAAATTGGGGGTCTGGTGGGGTGGAGTGAAGCGTTGGCAGTGTGTAGGTGACTCTAAATTAATTGTGGTTGAGTTTTAAATTGTCTTGTTCGAATAGCGTGGGTCAAGGTGGACGTGGTAAGTAGAGGATATGGTAGCACTACAAAGAGACTTAAGAAAACCATCAGTCCAAAACCATCATCGTAGCTTAATCCTTGATCTGAACGTCAATGTGTTAGGGTTTACAAGCCCTTCTATACAAAACCTATTACCCAACTCTAAAATTAATCCAACCACGTTCCGAACTGGAGCAATTTTGTCTTAGACAGCAATAGCTTCATTCGCTCAACCATAGATTTATGATAATACCCCCCTGTACGGTCGGCAAAGCTGCGATCTTATACAATAAGTAAATTGTGTGAATTTGGTGAATGGGAGGTATTCTGTTTGTGTGTTTTGTCACTTGTTCATTTCATACGAAACGATTTTGGAAGTTGGTTGATGAGATGCAGGCGGACGAGGCTATCTTCCAGTGATTAAACTCTGTTTATGACGTCTAGTATTGTCATATGAAGAAGGCACAGATCTATTATTTACTAAGAATGATCTTGCTACAATGCAATCCCCAAAAAAACTAGATGGTTGAGGGTCTTGTAGGGCGGGTCAAAAGGCTACCAAAGATCATAGCAAAGTCAAGAACGCTCAACGTGTTGGAGAATTTTGCTTCCCTCAAGCTGGGGGGGGATTTTACTCTATATTCACCACGCTGGACAGTGGTGTGATAGAGTGGCTATTTTCAAAGCTCAAAGAACTGTCGTACAATCTTTATCCCAATACCTCTGAATATCCAAATGAAAACTTTAAAGTTAATAAATCTCTGGTTCTTGATAGTACAACAAACATGTAAACACTTAATCAGATCGACGCAGCTTTGCTAAACATTGCTTTTACACCATTGTGGAAGAGCTAACAATTAACATATACAAGGTCCCTTTTCTCTTAATTTAAGATTTCAAGCGGTTGCGGGCATATTGGTACCTGTAACATACAATATTGATCGCTTGAATATTTACGTATTTAGCTTCCTGCCGAAGTCCTTATTTTGTTGATACATCTATTACATACTTAATCTATTCTCTCTGTCAGAGGCGTCGTGTAGCCTTCACTTAATTTTGGATTGTATTTAACCATTGTTTATTACGTCATCATCTTAGTTATCTAATTAATAAATAGGATATTTTATTGTTTGTATCCCTAAAACTCTTCCTGCTTTTTTCACGGGACCTACCGGGAGAACCCCCAAGACAGTGTGTGAAAACCAGTGTACAGCTAGTCCTTTATTGAAACAATTCAACTACTATCTCTGATCCATATTCCACAATCAAAAATTCGAAGCTAGAAACTTTTCAATTTATACTCGTGTACTACTTATAAACAGATCGTTATCAACCTTGTTAGACCAACTATGAATAATTATCTACGTATTACCATTATTGGTAGCAATCACCAATCCTGATCTATAGAGATTTAAACATCAAACGGAAGAGAATATCTAATCATGCATTTTCGTATGATATCAGCATTTAGATTGATCATAAATAAAGATAAAACTTGTACAGAAACGCAGCCACCACCTCAATCTGAAAACATCTTCAATAGAATTTTCAAACCTTATCACATAGTGGAAGGTAAAGTTTGAATGGTAAAATTTGGCAAGATTCGTATACGTTGACCTGCGTCAGTACAGAATTGACGCAGCGAGTAGTAATATAATTCAGCCGCACCTCACTCTGTTAAATTCTGTCAAATAGAATTTCAACCTTATCACAATAGTGGAAGATATGATGTTCGATAAGTATATTTGGACAGATTTAGTATCGTTTAACTTCTGTAATGTTTGTACAGACGCCAGTACCACCCCACTCAATCTGTCAAACTTCAATCAATTTTCAACGCTTGTCACAATAGCGCGAAGTTAATTTTTAGAATTGGTAAGTTGACAGATGGGGTAGGTTCATACCTGCTCCGGCTGTTTGTACCAATAGCTGTATTAGTGTGTACTGATAAACAGTGGAAGTGTAATACTTCAATGTTAGAACGAGGCGTAAGATGTCTGTAATATGGTTTATTTAGCATACATATTGTAAACGTATGAGGTTAATAGCTGGTTGATAATCCGACCTTTAGTTATTGTGGAGGTGGTCCGCATGGTACAGTTTTTTGTCATCGACTCTAATCATGCTGTTGTGATGATTAACGCTGTTTGAATGATGATAATGTTATTACGAAGTTGGAATAGGTACATAGAATTTTTGCTTAATATTTGTCAAACTGAGTTGTTTATTGAGTGTTCACTGGCTTCTGTCATGAGACTGCATTCGGCTACTGTCTTTCATCAAAGTGCATGTTGATGCGTATGTTTATATAGAATTATTATGTCTTTTTCAGAGCATTCATTACATAGCAGTTGCTTATACAAGTAACACTTGTAATAAGGTGTTTTCTGATAAGTATATATTGATATGTGGCTGAAGATTTGTTTATTGAACCTCGTGATTGGGTTAGACTGACTACTTGGGACTGCGATTTCATAATGATGTCCTTTCAGTGGTTGAGATAGTCCAATTATGTGGATCGAATCTACGATATGATGTTATTCCGGATCCGCGAAGTAAGTTTGCCCATGAGGAAAGTGACGTTGGAGCGGTGTAACGTGGTTGTTCTATAGTGGACGGCTGGTGAGAAGGTCTATTCTAATTGCAAGATCAGGAATGTATTCTGTGGCGTGTGGTAGTGCGCTTGGTTTGTCTATGGTGGTTCGCGTAGGTGTCGTGACATGGTACGTGGATGGTTGCGTGTTGGTGTATTTTTCTTCGCATTTAAAGGCAGGTAATCAGGTGAAAGTGTCCGGGGGTACGTGGTCGTAGAGGTATTAGGTAGATATGGGCAGCTAGATGTTAAGTGAGCCGCAAGGCGCGAAGGGTGTTCTTCGCTAACGGCACCGGTTCCTGGTGTAGGTTGGCGTTTACTTGATGAAAGGGATGTTGGATGGTGGCGTTTTTTGTATGGGTTCTCCTTCAAGTGGGGGGTGTGGGTGTTTGTATGGATTTGTGATAGACTATTTTGGATTAGTAGAGTGGTGTATGTAACTTGTGGTAATGTTATGGTTTGGTGTAGAGAGGTTTGAGTTTATGTGTTTATGTTTTGTGGTGTGTGTAAATTGAAGTGTATATGTGGTTGTGGAGAGTAGGTGTGCGGAGGTTGGAAAGCGATTATATTTATTAGCATCTTTGACGGGTATACTTTGTCTACCTCTTGGTATGATCTTGGCTAGAAAGATGATATAGGGAAGTCATATGTGTTGCTATTTATCGGGCGTCGTGAACGGTATGATGGAGCAGCACTGTTGGAGAGTTTCATGTTACTACGGTAAAGGAAGATAATGTAGCAGGTTAGCAGATGAGATCTAAAAGTGAGGAATAATGATATTCAGCGTGAATTGTTACTTGATGTGTGAATTGCTGAGACGAGAAGTTTGTAGTTTGTTTTTTGAACGCGCTAATCTCGGAACTACTGGTCCGATTTGCAAAATTTTTCAGTGTTAATAGTCATTTATCGAGTGCAAGGTTATAGCTACTTTTTATCCGGGTGCGCCGAGTAGTTGCCGGACGGGACGCGAGTGAAACGCTGGCAGATACTATGGAAAAATTCAGAATCTGGAACTTTTTTCTCTAAACAGGGATTAGAAGTATCAAGTTAGGGCAGTAGGTTTTCGTACCTATGTACTATTTTTTACGAGTAATGGCATTGTACCCATTAAACAAGCGATGTTATAATAAAAACGCAATTGCGAGTTTTGGAGGCTCGCGCATGAAGGGTTTCGTACCTCCCCTTAATTTTTTTTTTCATTTTTAGTAATTTTACATGTTATAAGCGGCAACGAGATATACATATTTGTGAAATTTCAGGTTTAGCTATTACGGTTATGAGATACAGCGTGGAGACAGACAGACAGATAACGAAGTCTAGTAATAGGGTCCGTTTTACCCTTTGGTTACGGCCTAAAAACTGTTTTATTCTCGCTAAAAGCTATAAAGTTTATCGCTTGGTTCAATTCGAGTATAGTTTACGAAGTGATAACAATTCTCAAGAGTAATAACGTTTTCTCACAGATTAGACTCATACTAGATGTATTTCTTATGATTATTAGTTACTTCCTATTAAAAACTTTGTCTTCGTTTTAGAGATTATCTGAGTACAGATCTACACATCATCCTACCTCAAACGTATCAAACTTCAATAGATTTTTCCTACCTTGATCACAATCGTGGAAGGGTAATGTTAGATTGGTAAAGTCGTTACATTAACTCAACAAGGTTCATACGAGTATTTCTCACGGCCGTTCCATATTCGATCTATCTGTAGATTTGATAGAGATAGAATTTGTTGACATATGCTCCATACAAGTATTGTCATCCCTTAATCGGGTGTAGTGGATAGGGAATTAACAATCGGCTCTGTGCGGATTGCTGTCAATATTCTGTCTATCTCCCGGATTCCCTTCTAAAGATAGAAATTGAACATTACTTGTTTATGAGACGTGATATTCGAGTAATAGTTAGTGTCTAGCTCTCGGTGTGTGGTATAGGTCTGCGAGAGAGTTGGCACGGGTTATTGGGAGTATTCATGACCGTAAATAATAATTTCTTTACTCCGTTGGGACATAACATAACATAACAGTAACCCCGAGTAAGTAGATATGAGTTACTATTTAACCCGGGTACCGTCAGTATTTTTCCGGGATACGGGTGAAATCGCGGGAAAAATGGCTAATTAAATGAAATTTAAGTCTTCCTAATGCAGATTATTGTAAATCTTTACTATAACTTATTTAAAGAAAAAGAGATTCCATACGTACACAAAATAAACAACACTGAACGGATTACAGAAAGTATG
>NWSH02000323.1:2475316-2506467 GCA_002382865.2 Heliothis virescens
TTTTGGTGGGATTTCACTTCTTTTTGTAGAAACGTGAGCTTATTGATATCTACCTAAGGCGTTATGTTGATTCCTCTAATAGTTTGGTTGGGCTTTTGTGTTTTCTAATCAGGGTCACCAGGTACTCCAGATCTTCGATTATCCTAGTTTTTGTAGTTTTCCCTATATGTGGTCGTTAAATCCTAACTCTGTTCCAAATTTCAGCTCTCTGACTTTATTGGAAGTACTAGTTCTATTTTGATGATCATGAGTGAGTGAGTGTCGAAAATACGAAACTTTGATTTCGCTTAACTTCGAAATTAAATGACCTACAGACTTGAAATTCTGGTTTTTACGTATGTGGTTATAGCTTTCTGGATAATGAAAATTTCGGTGTTCTGGTATTATCCAGAGGTTCTCAAACAGAGGCCTGAAAATGCGTTGAAATGGTTCCAGTAAAGGATGGTACGGCAGTGTTTGCTTTGCGCTCGACTTGGCGGGGGCACTGCCGTGCCCCCAAATGTATGCGGGTGTGGGTATATTATATTATTCTATTATATTATACTGATGCGGATAAGTTTTTTGATACTTAATTGTAATATATGTTGTTCTGCATAAATTAAAATAACTATGCCATTTGTCCAAGCTCCAGTCAAAAAAACTGTAACAGTGTAGATGGCATTTATGCGGACAGATAAATCGGTGCAGACATGAAGATAATTTATTCTTTGCAGATGGATAAATAAAAAAATGAGGTTTTGATTTTTTCCTATTCGCTAGACTTTTTAAAATGGTGAAATAATTCGGTTTGTACCTAGAATTTTCTTTTTTATTATCAAAAAATGTAAAGCCACCTGTTATATAGGCACAATGATTGCGTCATAATTTACTGTCTGTGTTGCCATCAATAGCAAGTGCAGGTGCAGCCAAGGCCTTAGCTAACGACCCGTGCTAATCCGCCTTTAAGGATGGCAACACTGATTAGTGGATACAAAACTACCTAACATGATCTAGCATGTCACAAGGTTAATTTTTTCAGTTAGAATAAATAAAATATACTTGCCGGCGCGCGACGAATGTTACTGGCAGGTTGCTAGTTTGTGGTCGTCACGATGACGTCAGGTGACAACGTCGATTGAGCTGATCTTGAAGAAAAAGCAAGTCCAGGCGGCGTGATCTTCGGAAAGATATCCGTTCCACCCAATCCATTGTAAACATTGCGAATATTGAAGCACCAAAACGATTATAGGCGATGTGGTTGGCTACTGTGGTATTATTTGATATCCTTACAGGATGCAAGTGTGTCAAAATATTCTAACCACTTCTGGTACTCCGTTATACTTATATAAATTGCATTCATGTTTCGAAGGCAATTTCCTCCGATACCCAGTATAGGTTTAACCATCACTATTCAACGGATTTCCATGCAGTTTTCACTCTGCCATAGTTGAGGATTTATGAGAAAAGCCTTTGAGCCAACTATACGATGGATGAGAACATTCTACGAATCTATTCAAACTGAACGGTTGGAACATGTTTTCATGTTATCACCTTCCCAGAAGTCCATTATCCCATCGTCGGTTTATTGTTTCCAAAAATTCACTATTATGTTTGCATGTATCAAAATAATTTAAAATATATCATTACATGGAAATTCTACTTATACGTTATTGCACATAACTCACTAGGTTCTCTTGTTTATATTTCTTGCCACAAGATGAGCAATAAACATGATTAAAACTGAAAAGATCAACCACTATACGAGTAGCTTATAAGTACGTACCTACCTAGAAAGTTTTATCAGAAATTGAACCCTAATAAAACTACATAGGACCCATTTTCCAATGCAACTAAAAAGGGAATGCATGCAGTATTATACAGCATTATCCCGGTTTGTCGTAATGCGTCGGATTTCATTTGACATGACAATATTTGATCAATGATTCCTAATTCAGTGGGCGTTGATACCACAGTGCGGCAAGGCTGGCTAGAAATAAAATAATGAGTTCTAGGAATTATTAATAGCATGATTATGCCTGTATTCTGACCTTTCCAGTTATGGGCCTGATATGTTAAAAGTAATATTTTCCTTGGTGTATCTATACTAATATTATAATATGCTGGTTTGATTTGAAAAAATATTTCAGTGTTAGATAGCCAAAATATATAAATTAAATAGCCTATAGCCTTCCTCGATAAATGGGCTATCTAACACTGAAATAATTTTCAAATCGGACCACTAGTTCCTGAGATTAGCGCGTTCAAAAAAAAAAAGTCTTCATCTTTATAATATTAATATATTGACCGTACCGGGAATCGAACTCGGGACCATCAGTTCGGTAGTCCGGCATGGTAACCATTGCACCAACGAGGTCGTCAATAATGCATGTTCTCGTTGAGAGCCACAAGAAAAGGTCATCTAACCCATGTATTCATTAAATTAGATACTTAAGAAACAATCGTTCGTGCAGTAGGGTAACGATCGTCGTCTTCCTACAAAAATACCAAGAAACTGCTCATAAACAGTAGGTGTATACTTAACGGTATAAGTGAAATGTTGTAGTAACATATCACAGCACACATATCTTCATGTTTGAGCTTGAAATGACTTCTGAACTGTTCAAAAATGGATGAAGGTTGCGTAACCTGAATGCTAGATGACTTGAGGCACTTTCAGAGTAAGTACGAACGACACGGAAGAATCCTTATGTAATCTAAGATTACGAGTAGATCCTTTTACTCGGATTTTCTCTCGTTTTCTTAGTAACACAATATTATTGCACTGGTCCTTTGAGTCACAATAGCTGGTAAATTCAATTAGCTCTCTTTCAGTGCAATATAGCGTTAAGATCTGAAAGCTCAGCAAAGAGCTTGTATTTTCAGAAAGAGAATTGCAAATAAAACTTTATTTAAAAATAACTGCCTCGTTGGTTTAGTTGTCGCATAGCTGAGGTCTCGGGTTCGATTCCCGGGTCGGGCCGAAATAGCTTTGTGGGTTTTAGAAAAGTTTCACAAAGCAGCACGGAGTTGGAAGTTGGTGATTGATACACCCCTGCATCGGAGAGCCCGTTAATGTCGGTCCTGCGCCAGCTCTCTCCGGTCGTGTCGGATTGCCGTCCCATTGGGCTATGAGAGTGAGGGAATAGGGAATGCACCTGTGTCTGCGCAAATGCTTGTGCACTATAATATGTCCTGCGGAGCTGGCTGATCTCCCTATATGAGAACAGCCGCCGTGGCCGGCAATCGGCTAGGACGCTACGATCATTAAAAAATAAAAGAAAATGGACGTTAACTTTTTGACAGGAGTACTAAAGACGATGGTCGTAATCAATAACGCGAGTGTTTTATTAATACAGGCCTTAGTATGTAATTATGGATCGCGTGCCTCGACAGCCCCACTGCATTAAGGCGGCATGTTCATAGGAAACCTAACAAACTGACCGACTGTTTGTTCCATTGTAAATTGTGGAGGTGTGGTGCGAAACTCCCACTAAATTACTGAGAGCCGTTGGTTCTCCAATACAGGTGGTTCTTAATAATCTGCTTCGTATCTCTTAAATGTTGGTATTTCAGATTTGAAAACCAGCTCATTTATTTTGACAGTATAAGCCAAAACAGAATTAGTATCCATTATATTCCAAGTTGCATACGTACCAAAGCATATCTATTATGCCTACCTGCGTTTCGTATTTAAAATTAAATTAAAAATATTGATTTCATAATTTAATTTATCGGTTGAAAGAGACCATGTCTGCAAAGTAACAAATTGATAGAAGCCTAGAAAGTTTCCTCAAAAGTAGACGTAAGTAAAAGTTGACTAATAATATGAAAAGGGAGACTACACGAGCTACGTGCCTCTGAAGCGCGTCTCCTACACTATTCATAAATGTCACTTTAAAATATCAAACATTTTTCAGTAAATTGGAAGAGGGTGGAAGCCTTCGCTTACGATATTACATTTACGTAAGAAGCTTTCTGTGTAGTAGAAAATTTATTTTTAAAATTGCCCGAACTTTTTTTGCAGTTCCGCAAAATGTTTTCTACTTAATCGTTCCGGTAAGTCGAGTTTTTAACATTAATCTGAGAATTCAACACAATTAATTTCTCATTACTTCCATATAATTAAACACAGCTATTTAAAATCCTGATTTCGATAATTTATGTTGACTGCTAATTGATACGCGAAAGTATTTCATGATCAGAATTTGTATTTAATTTCGCTGAAGGGGATTGCAATGAAATATTAAATAACATTCCATAATTGTGATTGAAATATTGACCATTCATTACAGTTTTCGAGGAATTAATTATGATTATTTACGAAGATATTTATTTTAATGGAGCGGCTGATGGTGATATTAATTATATCTAGTTTAGTTACAGAACAAAAGAAAGAAACAAAATTCGAGTATTGCGTAATTGAAGACGCATGTAACATCATCGTGAATATAATAAAAAAGATATTAAATAAAAAAAAACATCGAATTTGAGGTGGTAGTAAACGTCACAACCACGCAACACGTCCTTCGCTCAGCATGATGCTGCGAACGTATGCGAGACGAAGTCCCAGCGTTGATTTTCAGCGATAGCCGAAACTAACTACATACTTATGCACCTTTGACTTTGTCATGCTTTAGTTTTCTAAGCAAATTACATACAAAATGGAGTTTCAAAGTGATGAAAAAAAACTTTGTTATTTCTTAGGCTGGACTGTCCCAAAACTGGGCAAAGGACTCCCCACCTCTCGATCTGTTGCAGAAGTTTAGGTCGGAGTTGGTAGACCCGGGAGATGGTGAGACCACCGGGTCTACTCCGTCTGTGGTGGCCGATTCGAGATATCCATGACAATATTACCACACCTCTCTGCACTCAGCTGACTTCATTAACTTTACCGTTCCATATTTTCAGCAAGAATCTTCGTTGCAACTAAATATTTACTTAACCCAGACATTCGGAAGCTTTGCTTCAAAACAGAAAGTTATTAAAAATGTTATTAATGTTTATAATTTATTCGAAAGCCTCGAAGCTCATTTGCACAAGGAAAAGGTTACAGTGCGACTCGTTTTTGTAATAAAATGCAATTCGTTACTGTTTGTTTTTCATCTTGGAGTTAATGTTTTCAGTTTTATGAGACTATTTCTTAATAATGAACTACCATACCAGGCAGGAGTAAAAAACGTTATGAAAAATGCATTCAAACATGTATTTTTGTAGTTTAAACATTAACGTAATTAATTGTTTAAAATACAGTGTTTGTAGTTTTTCACTCGATTTCTCACGGTACGGTTAATTTCACTTACGGATAGTTTTTTTGAATTTCTGCTTTCTATCATCACGGTTTATGAGATACAGCCTAGAGACAGACAGACAGCGGAGGTTCACTAATAGGGTCCCGTTTTACCCTTCAGTTAAGGAACCCTAAAAATGTACACGAGTTGTTCATAAAATCTTTTGGCAGAGAGCTGAAGCAAAGTAATAAAATGAAGTGAACTATTCTTGAACCTAGGGTATTATAGTAGCGCAGTAGGCTACTCTTAGCCGGAATACATAGTTGCAGCCCCGACGCCCCACTGAGTGCTTTGTCTGCGTAGCCTCCTACTGCGCTCTAGTCTTGCCAACTTATTAAACATAATTATTGTACGCTGTTTTCAGTTCATTATTAAAAAGAAAATATGTAATATACAAAATAAACAATGACCCTCTGAATAAGAGGCCCCTAACACTAAACTTTTAGTTTGATTGGGCTCATAAATAAGCAAACAGATGAATGTGAGTGCATATAACAACGATCAGGTATACTTATACGGCCGGTATCAGACCGGTTAAATAGATCGATACTTCGATTTATCTTTATTTTTATCTTTAACTGTCAGTCAACCACCGGGGCAACTGGCAACAGTTCGTCTGTAGGTCTATTACCTGCCAATAACAATGTTACTAAGATATGCGATCTATTTAGGATGGGCGATCCTATAAACACGGGAGCCCTGTATTAAAATGCTATCAATAATACCGAATAAAAAATCCGCAAACAAACCGAATTGTTACCTGTCTGTAGCAACGGACTATAAAGGTACATTACCAATCAATATACGCGAATAAAAAGCTTAGTGTATTAAACAAATTATTCTCCATCTCTTAAAATGGGCAAACATCTTTTCGTAATATGAACTGTTACTAAACCCCCGAGCCACAGCGTGGGGGCGCGTGACACGACACCCAACAAAGGGATTAGAACGTTTGCGCTAAGATCATCTGCATCCTAAACTATTATGCAAAACCCTGTTATTTTCGACCATCGAGTCCTAATAAAACAGTAGTAGCCATTCAGATTTTTCCCCCTTTTCCTCATGTAAACATGAAACCAGAAGAAGTGATTAAACCTATTTGTTGCTACCTAGGGAACACTGGAGTTTCACGTGCTTACCGATGAGCGCTTTACATGTTATTGTAACGAGACATATTACTGCACTTTCTTATAGATCTGTTAAGTTATCTACGATATTCATCAATTCTATACCTAATTTATTTATTAATCAGTATAGCCATACTTCGTGGCAATGCGGCCAGTCTTTTGGGCACCTTACCTGATGACAGCGATGTAGAGGAATAGTGTGTCGCGAAACGTTAACACACATAAGTCGTTACTCAGTCCTTAGACTTAGTGTAACTTTCATTAAAATCGGCGAGTAAGCACGACGTACAGTTCTGCATTTATCATTAGCAAAGTACAACGAGAAACTGCGACACAACAAATCTCAAAATAGAAATTAATTTCCGTATGTGCATGAAGTTTGAATAGTCATAAATGACTAATTTTCCCCGAGTGTTTAAATTAAATGTTGCTGCAAACGAGGTGGGAAAACTAGTTAAAACTAACACACAATGTGTGACAATTTAACTGCGGTGGAGTGAAATATGCTATTACAACACGGCGTGTTTAGAAGTCAAGTTAAGCTTTGCGACACAAAGTGCACTCAAAGGCCACCCGCTGTACATTTACTAAACCAGTTCCACGTGCAAAGTTCATTCATAGCAAACAGACAGTTTTGATTACGAAAATGGTCTGGCTTTTATTTTACAACAAACATTTTCGTTAAAAGCTATTTTGGCTACTTTCGTGATCAATTTTTCATAAAAATCAATGTTACTATATTTCTGTAATATTTTATTCGGCATGCGAATAAATATTACTTTCGTTCAGTTTACACAAATTCATTTTGTTATCAGGATGTAGGCTTTTTTTATTTGTTTTATTGAAATGGAATTGAAATATTTATGAAGAGCAAATACCAATTTTTGGTTTCCAAGCAATGGCAAAAAGCAATTTTATTATTTTTCATAGTAAACAACCGAATCAATTAGTTGATAGCTTCAATATCGGTGAAACTATTGAATTTAAATCTGGTTGAAATTTTTTTTGAACCAGGTAGAACACTTTTATCCTAAAAATGCCACCAACATATAACGTTCGAGATTCCTTTGAACATAATCTATTAGAAAACTTCTTGACATTTAATCTCGCTGCACTAAGAAAAATGTATTTCACCTTTACTTTGAAATTCATCTCGTTGGATAGTTCAATCAAGCTGGGAGATAAACCGTCGCAATATTGCAAAATTAAATTTAGAAGATATCCTTGTGAGTGCATCCTGTCCTTGTCTCTCGCCTGAGTTCCTAACGGGAGTGACAAGGACGTATATACTTAGCAAGGTTTCAGCTCATTTTGTAGGTTGACTTTCTAGAAATTTCGATGTAATTATGAGCGCGCAAAGCACGTGTTTGTGGTTTTTCAAAGAAATCGTTGAGGTTATTCGTAGATTTAATTTAAAGGAGCACCGTGTAATTTTAACTGCATAGCTTCTTCAGTGCTGATAATAAGATGGCTTCATATAATTAAAGCTGGTAAGTCTTTAGTAGTTAACTAGCTTCTGCCAGCGGCTTCGCCCGCGCTATACTTGAAATCCCGTTTTTTCCCGTTCCCGTGGGAATTTCGGGAAATCCTTTCTTAGTGCTCCCCTACATATCCCAAGGAACCTACATTCCAAATTTCAGCTGTCTACGACCAGTAGTTTCGACTGTGCGTTGTCTGTCAGTCAGTCACTCAGTAACGGAAGAGTTTTATATATATAGATGTATTCTGGGAATGTTTTACATTTTTTATTAGTCTTTTGGTCTGTCGTTTGGAACTTATTTTGCATTTTTTGCTCAATGCGCATTTGAAGCCTTATTATACACTATGATTAATTTTAATATAAGGCCACTTCTGATACGCAAAAGCTGATAATTTTACGGTTATTGTAGCTTTAGCGAAGATAATTTGTCTATTCGGAACACGTGGTTCCACTATCTTATATCTCCAATATTCTGTATCAACAATATAAAATGCTACATGAGGTTAAGACTAAGACTGACGCCACAGCTACGAGTGCTACGGCGTAGCATGTTGCGTAGTCGTGTCTTCGTTTCTGCTACAAGATTATCCTTGTAGCACAGAATAAAGATGTAACAGTAATGAAGCTAAGCCTTGTTGTCATAATGATTTTTTTTTACACACGTAGTTCTTTATTATTACTTTCTTTTTATTTTATTACTGTTATTTTAGCTTGTACTTTACCTTTATTTTATTTTTATTGAAAAATTTTATTCCTTTGTTTTATAAACTTGTGTTCTTTGATTTATGTAATTGGCTTGAAAAGCCGTGTAAATCTAATAAATCTAATGATGCATGCACCATCGAAGGTTGTCATTTGGTAGTACTGACTTAAATATTTGTCAAAATTTAGTTCCTATTTTGGTCAAATGCACAGCTGGCGGGTAGCTTTTAACGCGACAATCAGTACTGACAGCACTGGTAAAGGTACATAAACGCTCGTCACTGCGCTTGCATATGTGAGTGAGTCGTTACGAACTTTAATAGGTAGCTTCACAACTGTTCTACATATACATATTTAAACTGTGCTTGTAGCGTCCTTGTAGAAAACAAATGGAAATTATTTGAGAAAAACAACTATTTATGAATAGATTCACCGTAGATATGTCGTTCTTAAATATACCTATAATATTTACCAAAACTATGATAGTTATTTTCTGGTCCAAAAGGATGTTGTGGAATTTTCTTACCAGACTTTACAAATATCTTACATTTTTAGTCAGAATAAATTCAATCTTCTACAATGTACTTTCGAAAATTTCTCTTCTATTTACGTTCGACGGTATAAAATTTTCCCTATAGTATATAATATGAATTCTTCATAGCAAGCGACGCGTGTCCACTCACCCTGTATAAACCTTTGTATACACGAAAGTATATTCTAGTGCAGGTTGAACCTTAAGAGAAATATATAAAACTAGCTTCTGCCAGCGGCTTCGCCCGCTTTCCGAGGGAACTATTTCTCGTACCCGGATAAAAAGTAGCCTATTATATTTTGATATATAAGCTATATGTCTGCCAAGTTTCATCAAAATCCGTCCAGTGGAACCTGAGATTAGCGTGTGCAAAGAGACAAACATTGAAACATACAAACATGCAAGCATACAAACAGACAATATTTTTTGTCGAATTCTTACTCTTTATTCATTTCTTAATAACCCTAAATATTTTGTTTTGTAAAAATATTTAATGTACAGACACGATTTTTTACTGTTTTATTATATGTATAGATAGATAGATAGATGAGTCTACAAAAGAATCTTCGAGCGCGCGGCGAGGTGACGTCACCACAACTTTCTAGGAGTACAATAATCTGTTACGATAAAATTACAAGCTTCTGCTATTTACATGCCAAAAAATCTTTAAATATTGATGATAATTCTTAAATAAGCATATCTGGTTCCATTGCATGTTCTTAGACAATAATGACCATATTATAAATAATTAAGTCACCTTTTTCTTAGATTTCTATAGTCTTACTACAAAAAGTTAAACACGCGAGCGTCACGTGTTTTAGAAAATTCTGTATACAAAATTTTCTTAAACACATGACGATCGCTTGTTTAACTTTTTTGTAGTAAGATCCCTAGAGGATTATCTTTGATTCTTAGACTTTAGTTTTTCTTAGATTTCGAGTTTTGACATGTTTCAAAATAGATACACAGAAACTTTTACAAATTCAAATTACGCAATGATAAGCACATTTGACTAACAAACAAAAACCGACTCTATTACTCTATTTTTATAGTTGAAAATACAAATTAATAAAAGTACGCTATGAGGCACAAACATCGGCTATGAGGCCTCCCCACGTTAGACAAGGACGGCACTATGTCTGTCTCTCTCCCACTGGTAAACACGTCATAGTGCGGACCCAGTGGTATTGACGCGGATTAAAGGAGTATTCCCGCTGTATACTTTGGACAGTTAACGATATTATTACAAGAATAAAGTATTAGTAATTTAACAAAGGTATAATTTACCTTGTTTCTAAAAAAAAATATACATAAAAAAAAAACAAAACTGTTATTCCGTATTGACCCTTTGATAACTGAAGTTATGTGACTTCAAACTAAATGTAAAATTTCTCAAATGTCTCCTCATTAAAATACTTTGTAAAAGTTAAATCCCATTTTTTTCAGTTATGAAGTACTAGCATCCGCCAGCGGCTTCACCCGCTTCCCGATGGAACTACTTCCCGTACTCGTATAAAAAGCACTGCCAAGTTTCATCAAAATCCGCCCAGTAGTTTTTTCGTGAAAGGGTAACAAACATACATACACACACATCACATCCATCGTCACAAACTTTCGCATTTATAATATTGGTAGGACTTTTACACCATCACCTACAAGGTCCATCTGAAGGGTGTTCTTGCATTCAATTAAGTCAATTACCTGCAAATACACAGTCTAATTGAGTGGATTAGATAATTATGTGCACCAAATGCCTCAGTCAACACATTATCAACGTCGCGAAGTTAATGGATAGAGGCGGCGGACCGGATCGGCGTGTAATTGATCACATACCACGGAATAGAGGCCTTCATCATCTGCCTAGCCTTTCCCAACTACGCTGCGGTCGGCTTCCAGTCTAACCTAATGTAGCTGAGAACCAGTGTTTTACATGGAGTGACTCCCTGTCTGACTTCCACAATCCAGTTAACCGGAAAACCCGATACCCATTGCTAAGACTGGTTGTCAGATTTTCTAGCTTCTGACTACCCCGTAACGACCGCCAAAGATGGTCAAATGACAGCCGAGATCCACCAGTTTATCGTGCCTTCCGAAACACGGAAGAACTCGTTATGATAAGATGGTCACCCATACATGGACCGATCGCGCCAAGCGTTGCTTAACTTTATGATCGCTTGATCCGTGCGGCTTTGACTTAGCCACGAGCTCTTCCCTGTAAACAAAAATTGGAATCGAAAGAGGTTTTAATATTATTTAAATGGATACTCGTGCTATCCAGTACAGTTTTCGCAAAATAATGGCGGTCCGTTTCTAAATTCCGACCAAAAACAAAAGCATGAGGCCACCTCCGTCTCCTAAAATTAGCTCTGTGACGATAAAAATTTTACGGAGAACTATAAATACGTGTCTCGAGCTATATTGGGAGAAATCATGATTATACTTGGCAAAATATTGCCCTGTGTGCGAGTGCTGGCACGCTTGTAAGCTTGCTAACAAGAAACTTTATAACTCATCATTACTGGCTCGAGCGAACACAGGAATATGCACGTGTATGCACGTTAGGTTGTTTGAAGCGCAAAATGTAGTGTTAACGCTCGGGTAAACGCAAATGCAATAATGATTTCACCAGTCCTAAATACAAGCTCCACCAGCACAAAATATATCAGCGTAAAAACAATCCACTATTAAGAAATGGTCTGTTTCGACCGTGAAATCATCAGCCTCAGCGACTGGTGTAACCGGGAATAAGTTTGAACTTGTTATATTATAACATGTTCATAATCATAGTTAAATTACTCAAGTAAATTGCATCTGTAATCACATATTCTTCCACTTCGCAAGAAAATACTACTCATAACCAAGTTACCTACTGCATTAAACTAATTTCCCCCGAGCGTTGTTGCTCCAAAGATCTTTGAAACTTTCTTGAACCTGGAAGTATGCATCTTACAAGGTTTTCCTTGAACTTGCTACTTCTATACACGGATCCCGCGTTTTCTAAATAACTTACAAGGTCTGGGAGTTCCGTAACAAAACCACAGTATCTTAATCTCGGTAAACTTGTATTCTATCAGCGTCCATAGCTAATTAAAATAGAACCTTATCACTCGACGATTAAAACAAAAATCAAGTCAGTCGAAGTACTTAATTCTTTTTTGTCGTTTACTTCCTAAAACGGTACCGAACTAATAAAAAAAAAATTAAAACAAAGACAGATTTTTTTCCTTATTTGCAATACCTCTGCGACGGGACAAAGTTTATTCGATCGATATGTTCGTAGTTTGCATAGTGTCGAAATTGAAAAGCTATTAATGTTCGACTAGTCTGCAATGCTGACGGTATTCGGCGTTCGGCTTTCAGCAGTCTTTTAATAACTGACAGGCTGGCACTAACATGCTAAAGACTGTGGGAACAGGTTATTTTGACGCGAATTTGCAACTTGAGTACATAAACGTCGCCTGCCGGTGCTGCGGGTTGTTCGGAGTTACCGCGTTACACAAAGGGCTCCCGAAAGCACACGGTGGATTTTAGACAGTAAAAGTCTGACACTCTCTCATGCTGTCACCCACAGCGGGAGGTCATCTGATGATTTTCCATCGATAAAAAAAAGTACATAATATAAACAGGTTTGTGTTTAGACTGGATATACTCGTACCTGAGACTTCGCTTAATCCTTCGAATATTATTAGAGTGACAACAAATATCCCAAGATATTATCATTATCGATTTTTTTATGAACCTGCTGCAAGGCTACGGCCTCACGGTTTAGCGATTTCAGACTCCAGATTGTCTCAAGATGTTTTCACAGTCATTGGTGTCCATGATAAACTTAGTACAAAAAAGTTACATTGGTACTTGCTAGGTTGGTAGGTGTATGCAAAACTTTATACATATTCAATATGACTACTTCACTGGTTTAGTTTAACCTTGGTCAATAGACTCATTTAATTTATTTTATTTTTAAGCATTTTAATTATTATTGCTTGAGGTTCCAGTATTTTTTTACCTATAATAATACAGAAACGAAAACATGACAGAATTTTATAAATCAACAAACATGTTATTAGTACCCAATTCAAAATCTTTGACACGTACAAAGAATTATGCTAGCTAATCGTAAACCAAGCGTAGATAGCCCGACTGTAAAAAACTATACTTTTTAAACGTATAAAAAAGGTTGTTTCAAAAGTGAAGTTGTGCCTCGGTAAAATGCGGTAACAACAAAGCCACAGCTCGATTGGGCGGTGCGCCCAACTTGTTGCTCGACTGATCGGGAGACAAGTTGAACTGGCGTCTGAAACCATCGCAGGTTCAAACACCGATATTTAACCGATTCGAGCGAACACGATTGGAAAAGAAGAAAAAACATTCCCCAGCACGACTTTTTAATTTATTTCTAACTTTGGCGGTTTAGTGATGGTGAATATTCCACATTCGTATTTTTGTGGCTGCAATGTTACTCACAGTAGCTTTCAAATTTTCTATTTGGTCAACGTAAAAAAACAATACCAATTCTCCAAAACACGATAGTCAGAATTGCAGTTAAACGTTCAATTATTCAATTGACAGTGCTTCGATTACACCCAACGCGATTAATACCGCTTCGCGTTAACTAAGAGCTTTTCACATGATCAAGCTCGATATGAGTAAACCCATAAACGCATCAGGTTCAAATGAAAATCCATTAGTGTGAAATCACGAGTGTTGCTACATAAATTTTGTTAAATAAACAAATATAGTATTTAATCATATTCTCGAAACTTGTTTGAGCGCTTGTATTTTTGATATGAAGTGAAAATACCATAAAATATAGGAAGCTAAGTATAACTTCTGAAATCAAATAAGTTTTAATGACCCTATACTGGGTTAATTTTATCTGGGTACGCAAAAAGAGTTTTATTTTTGTGCGATGAAACCGTTGGAAACATTTAGTAACAATACAAAATTATTTATACCTGCGCATATTTGAAAAGCGTCATAAGTTTAGCGCTCGATCAATTCAAACACAATTCATACCGCTCGAACACAAATTCGGTAACCCTAACATGTCAGTCAGAATCACTCTTCATAGTTCAAAATGGACGGTGTATTTCGAAAGTTCGACAGGTTCGCCCCTCGGGACTAACAGGTGTCAATTACATAAGCTGCAGTACAGTATTCCCGCAAAATCAGGACGGAGAACCGCGTCCTTAAAAATAGATGACCACGACCTGTCGTTCGTTAGAAAGGAGTTTTTGCTCTGTGACTTTAAAATAAATGCTGGAAGTGCTCGGAAAATGTTTGCTCATTTCTGTATGTTGATTTATTTTATGCAAAACTGTTTTTAGACGTTTAAATGTACGGGCATTTAACTCACGATATAGAAATTATTATACTTACCTTAAATAATAATTAATCTTGGACGCGCTCGTGGCTAAGTCAAAGCCGCGCGGATCGATCGATCTAAAGATAAGCAACGCTTGGCGCGGTCGGTCCGTGGATGGGTGACTATCTTTTCATAACGAGTTCTTCCGTGTTTCGGAAGGCACGATAAACAGTGGGTCCCGGTTGTCATTTGAACATCTTTGGCAGTTGTTACGTGTAGTCAGAAGCCAGAAAGTCTGAAAACCAGTCTTACTAACTGGCTTGTGGAGGTCAGATAGGCAGTCGCTTCATGTAAAATACTGGTTCTCAGCTGCATCCGGTTAGACTGGAAGCCGACCCCAAAAATAGTTGGGAAAAGGCTAGGCAGATGAGTTATCTTGGACTACAAGTTTATCAGCTAAGATGTAGTTTGTTTAACATGGGTTTTTCTACTGATCGTTGGTTTAAAATAATTATCTTGACAAAATACAAAAATTCTGTTAGATGTGAGGTAAGCTGAACATTATTGTGTGAGATTGTTATGTACGCTTCAATGGTTTCCTAAGGACGATACGTGGATGGCGATCGGCAAGAGATTGGTTATGCGATTGTTATGAAATGGACCGGAATAAAGTACTGAAGGACATATCTGAACCTTCCAAGAAATACTTTTTAAATTCTTGAATAATGGATGTGACAACTGAGTGGTAAACCTTATTATAAGATCACTACTTCCAGCTGCTCAATACTAAGAAAATATAATTGAGGGCTTGAGCTAAAAGATGAAATGCAAAATTATGTGTTTTCATGTTTCAGTTCTGGGAAATCTCATTGCCGGTCTGCAACTTTTCGACCACAAGTACGTGTATCCGCACCTCCGCAACTCGCTGACACCTAAAATTTGTTTCTGCACAAAGCCTCGCGCAATGTTTCGGTAATGAATAAACATAAAAATATTTAATGTTCACTAGATGACGTTATTATGATCTCTTGTTAAGAGTAAGAGGCTAGTATAGGTAATCAAATCACAATATACAGTTCTACAAGATCTATATGATAGTGAATTTCGGAGACCACAGTATAATTTTAATAACGAATTCGCAAGGCCGTCCCTTTGTGTTTCATAGCAGCTTATTATATATTCTCTGTTGGTGAATGTAGTAAAGATTGAATAGCGTGTCGTTTTGTAAGGAATTCAAAAGATTCTTGTGTTCAGTATTGTTCAGCTGCACTCTATTGTGGATGGCCAATCACAATCTATTGATAGATTTGTGTATGGATTGAGGTTGAGTAGTTTCTAGAAAAATACGCCTTATAAGACTTATTAATATAGTTTTTCTGGACAATATAGGTAGGTATATAGCCACTAATTTTGAGCGTTGATTTTCACAGGCCTCCTCTCACAAAGAGAAGGATTGAGCGTTAATCACCACGCTTGCTCAATGCGAGTTGGTGATTACTGACTTAATAGTCCAGGTTTCCACAAGATGTTTACCTTCATCTTTTAACCGCCATTGATGTGTCTTAGATATACTTAAAAAGTACATAAAAACGTAGAAAAGTTACATTGGTACTTGCCTGACCTGAAATCGAGCCCACACACTCATACTTGAGAGGTTGGTGTTTTATCCACTAGGCCACCACTAGGAAAGCCAGTATCAAGGTTAATTTTCAGTTCACATTTTTATCTACCAAACGTTTCAAATAAATTAAAGACGTGGCAAAGTGGTTATAAAAATGAATTTAAGATATATCGACTAACGTCAGTAAACGTCTGAATGTATATATTTATGTTTATAGAGTTTTCATGTCAAAGAAAATGGCTGCGGCATTTAATTTCCTTTACGACTCTTGTACACGATAGAAGGTCTCATGTTACGTTTGCCGTATTTTAATTGATTACTTAGGAAAGAACGTTTACTGTTTCAAATTACTTTTTCATTGGTTAGTAACATTTATTTCTCGACTACCAGAATCAATTATTAACTTAATTAATTGAACTTACATTTTATACATAACTAGCTTCCGCCAGCGGTTTCACCCGCTTTCCTGTGGGAACTACTGCGCGCACCCGAATAAAAAGTAGCCTATAGCCTTCCTCGATAAATTGGCTATCTAACATTGAAAGAATTTTTCAAATTGGACCAGTAGTTCCTGAGATTAGCGCGTTCAAACAAAGAAACAATCTCTGCAGCTTTATAATATTAGTATAGATGTCATTGCAAAACATCTTTGCAATACACAAGAAAAAAATCAGATGAAGCTACACTGAAATGAATGCTTCATAAATTGTGTCATAAAATAAAACTGAGGACAATACAAGCTAAGAGAGGAACTTAATAAAATGCCCTTAGATCTTCCACAATTTCAACAAGAACTAGCAAACATTTCTATCTTAAAGTAAATAAAATATTTATCTGCAATAGAGTGTATTATTTCCGCAACTGACATTCCCCTTTGTAACTGACTTCGGAACGTTAATAATAAATGCGGTCAATTCTTTGAAAAGCTCTACTCACTATAGACTTATTTTCCGTCGGCGTTGTCTCGAACGCTTTCATATTTTTGCAGCAAAATTGTCCCGTATTTTTAGTCACAGTAATATTCCTGGCTTTGATTTGTTTTCCTTTTCATACTTGAACTGTTTATTTTATTCTTCGTTTTGTCGACTTTACAGCTGTTTAGTTTCTATTAGAATGTTGTAATTTTTTTATAGTCTTTGGATAAAATTAATATAGTGAACATTTCTTGATAAACCTGTGTTCAAAGCCGGTATCGTATTTATTGAGATGCGACCGGCGAAACTAATCATCACTGGCCGCATAGATTTGAGCTGTCCTTTCAGTATCAAAGGATCTATACTCAAAGTCTTTCTGTGAATAGGAACACAGCCCACTGGCTTCTATAACAACCTATTGCAGCAAGTCTAAATCTAAATGGACCACTACTCGGCAATATGAACAGGGTTGTATAACTGTTCGAATATTATTGTAGGTGTATTCAACCGTGCATTTCTGTAAAAGCCTCCGATTCATCTGTGCTAATGTCTTGCGTGCAGGCTTATGTGAATGCATACAGTAGGCTACACTGTGTTGCTTATGTTCCCTTAGTGCTTGTTTGAATGATGAATGAGGAAAGCCGGATTGCAGCGTGGCGTACTAAGTACAATAAAGCTTACATATATTTGAAAAGTAATCTATGGACTTGCTAAGAGGATTAATAATAAACTAAAAACGAATGGCCAGAATAAAAAAAAACCTAGTTCTAAATTTGATTGCAGCAACCAAGAGACAAGGTCAGTCTACAAACTTGTTAGATTGACCCTGTCTCTTCGTTGCATTCCATCCAAAATCTATACAGGATAAATCTTCGTCTAAACAAGCAAGTTTGTAACAATTCCTAAACACCTAATTTGACCTTCATAAGTTGGATAAAGGCCTTCCGATGAAATATGTACAAGTTAAACTTCACAATGCGAAGTGCAGTAGAACAATCCCGCATTCTAGAATACAATAGAACTTGAGATCCACAATTTGATCTTGAAAAGCGTCCTGTAACTTTGAACTTGCAGGTATTGATCTTGAAGATAGGTAAGCTGACAAAATACCACCGGCAGGCATTAGAAAATTATAAACTATGGCACAGAGCCGCTACTACGCATGTCACGCACATCAGTTTAGTAACATGTCGACGGTGAACTTAGCTTGATTAAAAAATATTAAAATACACTAAGAGAAATATTATATCTTGATGATGATGATTTAATGGCGGTGTATCATATCGTTAGACAGTCCTGGTTCTAACAAAAATAATTTTCTATCTCAATATTTTTTTTTGAAGTACGACCTTTTGCAACATCCATTGTATCTAATTAGTAGAATCTTATAGTAAAAAATGTCATCAAATGTGGCTAAACATCCCTGATGAAACAGTAACCTGCATTGATCCTCCTCCCCAATACACTGCGGTGGTAAAGCAATCTGAATGCTTTGTGAGCACCTTGATTGCTTTATCATCGGCACATAGTAATTGCGCAATCTGATAGGCCATTATAGTAATGTAATGTCATTATAGAATATTTAATCTGATCCCTTATTCGTATAATTTGTTTAATATGCTAGTGTGTTTGATCCGCATTCCTTGGGTACTTAAAGTAGACTACTCATAGATTTATAAACTATCTAGCACTGAAAGTTTGATACAAAGATTTCTTTTTGCGAATTTTCAACATACACTTTTCGAACGTAACGTCTATTATACTTGATTGTAATAATACTATTTTCCGTGAGCAAAGGGCTGTGTCAACCAGTAGGACGAAAAAAAGGCTGATGATAATGATGATGATGATGAAGAAGCATTCCCAAATGATGTAGTCGGGAAAACAAGCGATTTCAAAACTTTGTTATTGATTTAGGTTCACATTGCCAATAGTTTGTACTTAATCATTCTTACATGTTACACATGACATCAAGGTAACTTATTTGTGACTATTCTTTATGTTGTATATCTTTAGTAAGTAAAAAAACAGATAGAATATTGGGAACGGCCATAATCCCCGTGAGATCGGTAGCGTAACAGCTATCTTCCACCAAAGCCGTTTGACTTCTGTGCAAACAAACACTTTGGTGTCAACGTTATTGAATTTGTATCAGAACATCCGTATACAAATAACATCGGCATGCTATTCCTTCAAGTGAGACGATCTCAACGTGTTTGAAGACGACTTAAATGGAAATTGGACTCGATCTCGTGATCTCTGTGCACGAAATGCGTCACGTACTAGATGCGGCGGCCGAGGGTACCACGCTATCGATTTTCTGTTACACCGCTCTCACCCCACGCTTCCGAATTATAGATGGTGTTCAACTTGCCAGGAAAGTTAGGATGCAAAGCATATCAGACCTTAACTTAATGAAACCACAACTGAAATTCGTATGAATACTTGTTGCGATAGTATTTTTTGTTACAGTCATTGCAATTTGAGTTTAAAGTAGGGGTGGTTAAGGTCTAATGTTAATATGTGAGCGTACTATGTCAGTAGAGGGCCCGCATTCACCTCATGGCTTAGGGATAAATGGAGCAACGCTTTGACGCGTCTAGGAATAATGCATATTACCACTGACACACTTTACAGTATTTTGGGGTTATTTTACACAAATATTGACATTGTCACACCGGTATGATTTAGTTTTAAATAAAATACAGGACTCTCAAAACTATTATTTCTCAATATTTGTTAAAACAATATTTGTAGCTTTTTTTGGTGTTGCGCCAGGGTTTAGTACTTTAGTACACAAATATTGATAGTAGGTGGCTATGCGTGCATGACCAGTGGTCAAATGTCGGTGACAGTTTTGCCTGCAAAAAAATTGTCTGTCGAAGAAATGAATGGCAATGATTTTAGCTCGTATTCATAATGGAAATAGTTACTGGATGCAAATAGAAAGAGAACATGTAGATAGGTGCGTGTAATTTTACGTGCTGTAGTGAATATTTTTTTAATCATACTTGCAAGACTGCAACTGGAGAGTGTTTTTTTTTATATGCTCAACCTCCTGTTTCATGTTTTACTTACACAGATTTTTGTTTAAATAATCGTCAAGACTTTTGATTGGCGCTCATCTCTCTTGCACATTTTCTAAAGATTAAAAACTTTCATCTGCACAGAAGGTATTGTTGCCGTTACTTACTTTGTACAGACGGCAGCAGGTCATCCTACCTGAATCTGTCAAATTTTATCAATCAAACATTAACCTTCCACTATTGTGATAATGTTGAAAATCTATTGCAGAAATTTGACAGATTGTGGTAACTTGATGTGCTATTGTCTGTACATATTTGGTTAAATTCAACATTGCATCAAACAGAATATTCTCAACAGAATATCTCGTTTCACCTAATAACGTTCATGGCTCGGAGGCGCCCAAAATGGCCACCTAGACGCCATTCACTTTGAAACAGTAGCCGTAGACAGTAGACAGCTGTATTATTTGAATGTCGGAGGAAATATAATACACACGTTTCCTGAGCACCGTTCATAGACATTTAGTATTCTAGCTTACTTTAAGAGGCTGTACTGGACTATTAGGTATCTACTCCCTTTTGAACAATTGCTTGCGAAACAATGTGTGTTCGCAAGGATATGGAAACACACACACACACACACACAGACATACACACAAATATATAATATGAACTTATGAAGATTCCTCTGGAGATCAGGATGGTTAACAGCCGCTACACCTTCAAATTAAAACTTCGCGACCACATCCATGGGAAATTGGCAGAATCGCTCCCGTAGTTTGTTACATTTTCTTTTTTTTCTCTCTCTTACAAATAGCAAATATAATATATTTATATATGTATGTATGTATATTATATATCATTATCTTATNACATTATTCATTCTTCCTTTTTCGTCAAATCTATTCTTCTCTGGAATGAGATTCCTCTGGAGATCAGGATGGTTAACAGCCGCTACACCTTCAAATTAAAACTTCGCGACCACATCCATGGGAAATTGGCAGAATCGCTCCCGTAGTTTGTTACATTTTCTTTTTTTTCTCTCTCTTACAAATAGCAAATATAATATATTTATATATGTATGTATGTATATTATATATCATTATCTTATTTAGTATATATCCTTATAATATATATATATATATATTATTATTTTTTTATTTTTTTTCTCTTTGCTCTCTTAAAATATCAAAAGCACCTACCGCTGCTATTTCTCCACCACCCTAAGGTTGACTGGTAGAAAACGCCTAAGGCGTTAAGTCCGCCATTGTATATTATAAATGTGCAAAAAGTATTTAATAAATAATAAATAAATAAATATAATATGTTAGTATACTTAAGTTTTAGTAATAAGCATAGATTTTAGTACTACTAGGTAATAAGATGTGTACCGCAAACCTATCTAACGTCTTCATGCTGTGCCCTATCGGGTCCATATTGTTTCTATATTGTTTTAACTTTATTAGATCTTTTTTCGTGCTACCAACTGGCGCCATCGCTGAGTTATTTCTTATATCGAAAAGTGCATGCGTTCGGGCAGATTTAATTTAATATTATAATAAGTGCGCTAACCACTTTTCAATGAATAAAATAGCAATTTCAATCCCAGTAAATATCAGAAAGCGTTTTGAGTTAATATCAAATACTGCTGGTTCCCAGTTTGATCTGGGGTGAAAAACTAATAAAATCATTCGTGTAGTTTAAAACAACAATAGAGCAATCACCTTTGGAGCTTTGACTGATTCCTGGTGGACGGGAGTTGAGTGTCCGTCATGGTACGTTGGTTCCTTTGTGAGGGCGCAAAGTCCTCCGCAATCGTTTGTCGCATGTTCGTGCACAAACCCCTAAATTGTCCGCCGGGACCACTTTATGTTTGACAATCGATTCAATTACCACAATCTGTCTTTCTGCAATAGATTTTCAACCTTATCACAATAGTGGTAGGTTAATGTTTGATTGGTAAAATTTGACAGATTCGGGTACCGTGACCTGCTGTTGTCTGTACGTAAAATCGAGCTATTGTTCCCTCAACGTGCATTTTAGTAAACTTTTGCGATATTTTCACATCTACAGGATAGACAATGCAACACTCGACTCTCTGTGTTTGATTTTGTATCGTTACCATGAAAGACTGCATGTGAATGTTCACATTCCTAAGAACTCAGTAGATTTACAATGTTTTTGTCTCTATATTTGCTGTGTACAATGGCTGAATCTCATAAATTGGCATGTGTAACTAGGGTGATAGTTCCATAATACCTAATAGAAGTCTTAAATCTAACATTAGATTATACCAACAGAATAATGTATTCCAAGTCCAGGTTGCCAAAAATTCTACGCCAGTCACAATCAAGAAGTGCGGTCTTAATATTGATCCAGAAACAGTACGTAATTTCTACATTGGAAGCACAAAACAAGTAGTAGAACACACTGAACTAACTGAACATACTAAAGTTGGCGTTCCCTGCAGCCGCTGCAGCGCTGTTCAAATACAATCAGCGGAGCTTAGCCTAACATTTATACAGTGAACTAGCGGTTTGATAGCATCCAATCCGTCGATGTTTCTAGTCTAGATAATTGCATATATGCTGTTAGGTGAATCTCCAAAAAATTTTTTTTTTACTTTGCGTCATTATTATAAAATGTGTATCGTATAAAAACACTCAAAAACTATATATTCTTCAAAAAAAGAATTATTAGTGTTTTTATACTATACAATATTTTTATAATATTTTCTCTCAAGAAAATATAATTTTGTGTTTTTATACGATACACATTTTTGAAAAAACGTAGTGTTGAGGATAAAGATGCAAAGTAAAAAAATATATTTTTTGGAGATTCGCCTACTATGAAATTTTTCGCTGTTCAATGTCTATCGTTTCATTACATGCATATAATATAATGCAACATAATTATGTCAACATGGTGATGATGGGTAGTGGATGCTGAAATAAAAAGAAAACACTACTTTTCCGTGGTACTACTAACCGAGTATTACCGGTGGTGCTATAGTAATCATGGAATATTTTTTGCCCGTATACTATTATATGGATTGTATTCTATATTTAAATAAGGTTTATGTTTATAAAATTAGCATAAAATACGACTATATTAAATTCACAAGTAGCACCAAGAGTAACGTAAAATCTTCCGTGGTAATCCCAGACAGGAGAGTAGTAAAAAAAATTCACCAGTATTACTAAGGGTAAAACCACGGGTAAGTAGTGAAAAAAGAAACCATTCACCCAAAAAAACTCAATTAAAAGACAAGTTCTTTATTCATGGTAACAAGTATAAAGTATAATATGACATAGATGTTCTTGTTAAACAAAATGTTCTATATCATGGCGATGGGTAACATAACTTCTGAATTGAGAGCTGTCGCGTGAGTTATCTATCACAGACAACAATAAATCCGGATAAGTAACGAAACGAGGGGTTTTTACGAAGAATATTGTCGATAAAACCGTTAACTATCTCGGATTCATTGTTAAAATACGTATGTTTGTTGTGAGTTTAACATGATACTAATAAAATTTCCTGCACATGGGCATTCGGTAAAGTCCCGTTAATACAGTGGGACCAACTAAGGCAGTTTGGTAGCTATATTAGTTGAGCATAAATCAGTTAAATCATGCCCAATTTTTGAGCACCCTTAATTTTTGCTACCATTCATTTTTAAGAAAGCGTGAGGCTGAATCTCCAAAAAAATTTTTTTTTTCCATCATTATCCTCAACACTAGTTTTCCATAAGTGTGTGTCGTATAAAAACACTCAAAAGTGATACGTCTTTATACTATACTATATTTTATATACAATATTTTTTGGAGATTCACCCATTAAACAGATAAACTGCAGATGGATGCTCATTATCAGTGTTTTTTGCTAAACTGACTGGACGCTGTGTTAAAAGTCCCACTACATATTTTAATGTGACCTTGTATGCTCTAACTACGTGGTCTAATGGTGGAGGATGGGAGGAGTGGGGGCTGCATTTCAATTACGGAGTGTAACCTGGCGATGGCTAGGTCAACAGCGAACTAACAGCGGTGCGGCTTGAAACCACGTAAACATGTGCTTGGCTATGAGACTCGAAGTGTCTTAGTACCGTAGCTGTAGCACATATGTGGTGGTAATAGGCTAGTAAACAAAAGTGTACCTATGGAAATAATTCTCCAAAAATAAAATAGTTTTCCTTACAAAGCAAGCTTCACAAATGCAGAAAAACATTTGCAACACGAATTGAAACTAAAGTAAAGCAAGAGTTATTAATTTATCCTTATTCGCTCTGCCAATTTCAGCATCGGAATTTGAAAAATAAACATCGATACGATCAATTGTAGCCCAAATGAAAGAACGAGAAAAAAATGCACACTCACATATTTTATCCGGAATTTTTCATCGCAAACCCATCTGAATTCAAATCGTTCAAATTAAAAAGGCTTCAACAGATCCCTTTGTGAGTGCGCTTTGACAGGAAAGATTATTGGAGTTTCTGCTTTTTTTTTTTCAATTGCATTCACGTTTCCTATCGAAAACCGATGGCCGATCGGTCAAAGGTGCACAAAATGGACGGCAGTTTAAATAAAGTTTCGACTCATCTTTTTTATAAATAGTGGACAGCGTGTGTGTAAACGAATTGGTCGCGAGCTCGTCAGTGTTCTCGTGTAAGGACGTACAATATGCTAACCTTTTTTGAAGCTCGTTTGATTATTATTTTTTTAACTTCATGAACCAACTAATAAGTTTTATTCTAGACCAAATATACAACTTAGAAAAGTTTCATAAAAATTCTTTTAAAACTGTTTTTTCTCTCTTCGGTTGCTTGGGAGGCTAGACGACGGAATGCCGTTAAACTAATGCAAGTTACTCGAATTTTATCTAAATACATTCGAATGTTATATCCATCGGCTTTGTAAAAAGTTGTATCAATAAAACTGACGTTGTATTTTCGGTGTACTTGGGTTAAGTCTTTGAGGTGTAAGTACCTAAAGTTGTCCATGCGGAAAAATCTATTAACATAACCTAGTGGGGTAGACGTGATCATTAATAAATAATTTACTCACGCACCTAATAACTGTATACTTTAGGTTGTTTCCGAAATAATAAAACAGTTTACATTTGGACACTTAATTTCGTTACCAAAATGGAAAACTGGGAGGTTTTTGTTTACGTGCAATCAGATTGAGAAATCACTTAATTACTTCGTGGACCTTACTTAATTTTAACTAAAGGGCTGGTCTATGCTTCGGTCAAAGAATTTGCATTGCCATCCAGCGTGGCAATGCGGCCAGCCTTTTGGACACGACTCCTGCTGACAGCGATACGGATGAGATTTTTAATACATAATTAATTTTATATATTTTTTTCTTTCTAGTTGACTTTTGTTCATATATGTAGTTTCTTTAGAGATATGATATTACAACAATTAAGTACTACTTAATTTATACACTACTACTTATTTTCATAATATGAGTACCGACTGCGTACACCACCAGCTCGTCGTCACAATAAGTAAAATGACAATTAGTTCAGTTGTTTGATAACTGTCACTCTGTGCAAGTTCGTATTTTCATTTGGACCATTTTGCCTGACTGTTTCACAGTCATATATTATGGAAATAAGTACTAGTGTATAAATGAAGTAGTACTTAATTTTTGTAATATCATATCTCTAAAGAAACCGGTATAATAAGCCACTTTCCCTTTTTAACCTAAAGCAATAAAAAACACGGTAGCCGCGTCAAAGCTTCTTTTCTTATGTAAATAGCCAAAGTGTTTTATTTTTCATCCCGGACAAAGCGCTTTATTTACGTAGTCATCTATGATTGGCATATGGCTTACGGTAAAAAGGAAAGCCTCTTGTTCAAACACGTATTTTTCCCTCAAAAATCTACGATAAATTCACCGTACCTAGGCCGTGTCAGTTCTGTATGGACGTCGATAAAAACCATGAACAAGGCATAACCATTTTTTGACGGCGCATAAAGTGCGCCGTATTTTTTTTTAATCTGCCAATTTCGAGTCAGACATGCGCACGAAGGGTTCCATGCCTATAAAGAAAAACACGTTTGTTGTATGCCCCCTAAAATATTTAATTTATTCTAGTTTTCACAAATACATCGTCTGTGACCATTTGAACTGTCTAGCTATCAGGGTTCTAGAGATAGAGCATGGTGACGGACGGACGAAAGGACAGCGAGAGTCTTAGTAATAAGGTCCTGTTAAGTACGGATTACGGAACCTAAATCCGTGTAAAAAACGTGCCGTGAACAAGAGCTCTTACTCAAGCAACTTCTTGTCAAAGTTCTTGTCTATCGTGTTGAGGCGGTTTCATATTATATTGTTTTGCCATTCGGTTTAACCTAAGCGCTCTAAATTATGTAATTTCTTTAGGTTCACTCATACAAGCCGTGCGTTCGGCAAATGTCGAGCGTCTCTCTAAAAACCCGCTATGGTAGTAGAGTTGTAGTAGGATATTTTAAATGATAATAAATTGATTTATATTCCGAAGTATATGGTATGAGTAGGTCTATCTTATTTTCATTATTTTTTGTAATCATAAGACGGCTGTCCTTTGCTAGTACCTACAAGAGGATAGTCAATAAATAGCCAATGATATACGGGCCATCTTATTTCTTTCTAATTTTTGCAGAAGTAAATTATGAGACACAAGATCGAACGTTTTTGAGAAGTCGAAAACAACCCGGTGGTTACATTATTTCTGTTGACTTTCGTTAATATTGTATCTATATGCTAGAGTAAATAAGAAAACTGTGGTATTCAGATTTGCTTTATTGTTCTTTTTGAATAATTTTGTATTTATCACAGAAATTGATTAGCCTTTTCTACATGCATTTTTCGTATCTTAGACAAGATAGGTACAAGCGTTATCGGATGATAATTGCTTATGTCGCAGTGAACCCCCTTTTTAAATAAGGGTTTAATTTGTTAAAAATAAAATATTATGAGTCTGGAGAGAAGACTTGGATATCTTCCTCGCGGACTGGCCACAAAAAGCGCATGATAGAGATGGATGGAAAGCCTTGGGGGAGGCCTTTGCCCAGCAGTGGGACAGTATAGGCTAGTAAAAAAAAAAATATTATGATAAAACACTTCGGCTATTTACGAAAAAAAAAAATATTAAGGGGTGTCCCCATACAATGAGCGTGTGAAATCGCAAATTATAACTTTGTTATTCATATAATTGTATGAAAAACAAAGTTATTTTTTGCTGCCCGAAAAAAGTTTGTGTTTGGCTAGTTGTAGTTGATAGATACGTTCATTTTTCATAGATAATGGTACGAAACCCTTCGTGGGCGAGTCCAACTCGCACTTGGCCGGTTTTTTTAATAAAAGTTTCAGATAGGCATTACGTCAGGCTCATTATACAGGGTTAGGGCTTTTGCCACACTAGACGGAAATTCCGTCACCGAACTTCCGCGGCGGAACGCCAATACATGTTATTGCATATAAAATACAAATAACGGGCACACTACGCACGAAAGATCGGTCGTTCCGTTATTTATATTTTATATGCAATAATAACATGTATTGGCGTTCCGCCGCGGAAGTTCGGCGACGGAATTTCCGTCTAGTGTGGCAAAGGCCTTACTTGTAACTCGACGTATATCCGGAAGGTGATAGAAGGGCCCAAGAGCAACAAATTAAGCCACTTTTACCTCTGAGCAAGGTTCAGTGGTTTCTGAGATAATGGCAATTATGGATATACGTCGAATTACAAGTAACCCTGTATTATTTATGTAGTTGAAAAGAGCTTTCAATAAATCGTAT
The DNA here is from genome assembly GCA_002382865.2 of Heliothis virescens. Lineage (NCBI taxonomy): Eukaryota > Metazoa > Arthropoda > Insecta > Lepidoptera > Noctuidae > Heliothis > Heliothis virescens. The sequence goes on from NWSH02000323.1 coordinate 2,503,084, forward strand.
TCCTTACGTCGTCTGTTTATTAAAGCACCGTGCCAAAACGATAAACAGGACCCTATCACTAACACTTTGCCGTCCGTCCGTCCGTCAGTCCGTCACCAGGCTGTATCTCATAAATCATGATAGCTAGACAGTATTTTAGCAATACTGAAAAGTAGAATCGAATAAGTACCTACTTTAGTGGGCTCTCAACTCTCTACAACGAATGCGTATTGTTATAGATAATGGGTACGGAACCCTGCATGCGCAATTCCAATCCGCACTTGGCCGGCATTTTTTTAAATCTACCAATAGTACCGATTAGTTACATTATGTTAAAGGCCTAAGTTCACTGACTACATAAAAATACCCTTTCATAAAAAAAACATTCTACTAATTTTCATTAATTAAAATGAAGCAACCATGCTTTAACCTATTGCCAATGATAATATAATACATCGCAAATAAGCTTAGTTCGTATTAATTCAATTTAGTTACTCACTTACCGTAAACGAGTCTGATAACGATTTCAGATTTACTTAGTCCGACTGAATCTACACGTTTTTATTAGAATTTTGATTATAAAGATAAAGAAAGAATATATTATACTTTTGCCACGCTATGATTTTGTGTAGTTATTTTAAGGTTCAAACAGCGATAATTCTATTGAGGCCCAAGTTACCGTCAACATAAACGTTCGTATTTGTCAAAACCTCCGTTTACTTGTTGTTGAAAATCTATAATAAACAATTGTTTTAAGAAAACTGACGTTTGTGTCGTGAGTAAATTTGGACCTAAGGAGAGAAGATCTGACAACTGTCACCTCACACAAGCGCAATTTTCCATTAAGCATTAACCTAACGTTTTTTGTCAAAATTTCTTTAATCTACACTCCGAAGCAATAAATTCGAGTCAGTTACAAATTCTACATAATTAAAAACACGTCTCGAGACATGTAAGATGTGATCACAATATTGAAATGTTATCAAAATACTTATTTGTATGTTACCAGGATTCATTGCCCCCGAGTGTAATTGAGAACTCACATGACAGCCGACAACTCAGAAGTTACGTTACCTGTTGGAGAAATAAAAATAAAGTTATTATGTTTTAGTTAACATTCATATATAAACATGTATATTATACTACTAGCTTCCGATAGCGGTTTCACCCGCGTCCAATGGGAACTACTCCGCGCACCCGAATAAAAAGTAGCCTATAGTCTTCCTCGATAAATGGGCTATCTAAAACTGAAAGAATTTTTCAAATCGAACCAGTAGTTCCTGACATTAGCGGGTTCAACCAAACAAACAAACAAACTCTTCAGCTTTATAATATTAGTATATATTTGGACTATTGAACGAGGCAATGTTTGCATATAAAGGTATGTAACTTCAGAGACCCGACATATTGTGAACTGTTACCATCAACACAACAATTTTCTTGGTTCGTACATAGTACAAAAATATATAAGTGGTTTAGATACAGTTCATAAGTCTATTATAGCTATACGTTCGGTGCAGTTAAGCAACGAAAAACCTTAAGAATATTTTGTTTTCCAAATCGAACAGCTTATTACATATACACTAAGTTACACCAAGGTACAATCCTTGCTAATCTCGGACAAAGAGTTCTGTTACCGCTAATACCACTACCAGTGCATCTTTATGCTATCCCCTTAAGGAGTTCTACTTCATCTAATAAAGTACCACCTAGTACTCATCGAAGCCTTACACAAAGCACGGACATTATTCCTCTTCTGTGTGGGTTGACATAGCCAACAGCAGCTCATCAAGTAGCAGAAAGTACATATAATTTTGCAATTTCAATTTTAAAATGAAAACATTAAATATTGTTGACAAAAAATACTACAAGAAATACTATCGCAGTGTAAAATAAATAATTCTCTTTCAACATTTTCAGCGCAATTGAAATTTATTTATCAACCGAGCACATTCTGAAGTGCGGTGTGAAAGGCAAAACAAAAAGTAAAGCCACTCCGCGGTTTAATTTTATTCCAGCATCGATAAATTCTTGTTGAATGGAATATGAATTTAATGATTTGGAATCTTTTGTAGAAAAGCAAGCCGTCTTATATTCATACTATTTCTGATTTCAGAATATTCGAGAATTTTAATACAGGTCAATTTTATTTTCTCTAAGTTTTCCTGCTTTTGATAAAACACTACTACCTTTGTACTATTATACATACTCATTCAATCCATTGCGATAAGGCCCAGGCAGGACAGTCTAAGGACAGAATCTTTCAAACGGCCTCCGTCGGGAACGTAAACTCGCAACTCGCGTAATCATTTCTTAATAATACCATTCCCACTCAAATAGAAATATGAAGTAAAAAATAACAGACCTGTATGTGATTCCAGTTATTCAGCTAAATAAGGTACAAAAAACTACGAAAGAGAAGAAAGAGTTTAAATGTTGAACAATGGTTCTGTTCTCATTACCGAGTATTCCCTGTGCAGAAGATAGGAAATAGTAACGTAAATATTCAAACATATTACCCGTGTAGGATTCTCGCAGCTCAAACACTACTGAAGCAATGCTTTTAATTTAGTGTTTGTATTTTATTTTCAAAACTTAATTGCGCTGTCCGTACTCTTTGCTTTCACACGTTATGTTTGTTGTTTATGTTTTGCTTTTACTAACAATATTCAGTCCTCTCTTGGTAATTGGAGTCATTATATCTTTATGCAGTATAATTATAAATTTTTAAAATAGCAGTAAGTTTTATGTTTTTTATTGAACGTTTAGTAGTCAATTATAGTCTTAACTTGAGTTTTATCACTTTTTTTACTTTTCTTTTTGTGTTCCCGAGAGAGATAGATAATAAATAAGAGAGTCTGTCTACTCGTAGAAGTTGAAAAAAATCGGCCCAGTACGAGTACCAATATCTATGAAAAATGAACGTATCTATTACCTCAAAATTGCCAAAATACAAGCATTTTTCAGCAACAAAAAATATCTTTGTTTTTCACACAAATATATGAATAACAAAGTTATAATTTGCTGTTATCAAAAGTGCTTAGTTTCCAAAACTGCTATCTGTATCAATTATAGAAATATATAGAATTGCTATCATATATCTTCCTTCAAATGTCATTGACCTATTAATTGAGTCCTTTTACCAAAAGGACTATTCTACTAATAGACCAGTGCCAATCCCTTTCATCAAGGCAAAAAGTCAAATAAAATTATAGTAGAATGAAACCTATTCCAAAAGGAAGAGAATATGATAAAAATGGAAGAAAAAATAAATTCCACTCCATTCGTGGTCGGGAAGTGGGAGGGGGGGAGCTTTTAAGGGTAAAAATCGGTTTATCGCGATTTTCGGCGAAACTACAAGTCCTATAGAAAAAAGTTGAATGACGAAGTTGTAGGTAATAAAAA
>NWSH02000323.1:2506820-2530593 GCA_002382865.2 Heliothis virescens
TGGAATAGGTTTCATTCTACTATAATTTCTTTTTTATTCAAAAATTATCAACCCTGGTCTATAATATCATAAATGAGAAAATTTGTACCGAATTCATGGCTTATATATCAGCAAGTAATATATCAGTATATCTAAACGTAGTACCCTCAGGTAGCGATTAACTAAACTATTCTAAAACTGACGTAAAAATACATTGGCGGCCATTTTGAACGGATAGTCGAATTTGTCATGTTTTTACCACTATATATACGTGAACCGTTGCCATTCGTCGTTCGCAAGCATTACTGCATCCAATTTGAATGCCCCCTCGAGCCATTTTATGTGAATGTCGCACACTAATGAACCGACTAATTGATTTATTACTAGCCTCGGGCATTGAACGAATACCCGAAACTTTGTAACAGATCTAACTGAATTTCATGTCACAGAATCAATTGTACAGGCGACAGTAGATCAACGTATACGACTCTGTCAAGTTTTACCAACTGAACATTAACCTCCATTCCTCATTTCCTCCATTGTGATAAGGTTGAAAATCTATTGCAGAAATGTGACAGATTGTGGTAACTTGATGTGCTGTCGTCTGTACATGTAACATTGTATAATTTATTATGCTTATCTGGCTAGCCTTTTCTCAACTAACTTGGGGTCGACTTCCAGTCTAACCGGATGCAGCTGAGGACCAGTGTTTTATATGGAGCGACTGCCTGTCTGAACTCCACAACCCGGTAACTCGATACCCTAGTAAGACTGGTTGTCAGACTTTCTGGCTTCTGACAACCCGTTACGACTGCCAAAGATTGTTAAATGACAGCCGGGCCCCGCCAGTTTATCGTGCTTTCCGAAATATGGAAGAACTCGTTCCACGCCAAGCGTTGCTTAACCTTTTGATCGATCGATCCGCGCGGCTTTGACTTAGCCACGAGCTCTTCACATGCTGTGCTATAATACAATAAAAAATCGAAAGTCGATTGTCTGGAAGTCTGTCGGGCTTCCATAATAAAACCACTGAAGAAAATTAAACTTAATTTAGATAAATACTTTGGAGCCTGAGAAAGGACAGAGGCTAGTTTTTATCGGGTGCGGGAAGTTGCCTCAGGGCGAGGACAACTGTGTACCTAGCCAGTATTTACGATAAACACCTTACACTTGAATTCAGTCAGTAATCGTATCCATATTTTAATTCTAATTATAACGTTGCCCAATGCTCATCCAAGCACAAACGATTAGACATTACCCGTCTCACCAATTAGCCCGCTATGATATCATATCTGTTCATTATCATTTAACCGAGGCATGAACACAATTACATAAATTAGTTGTTCTCGATATTCAGCCAATTGATTAGTTCAGTGAGCTTAATTACATCTTCGGCGTCAGCTATGCAGCACCTGAATGCACGTGTGAATAATTGATTAGGATAAGCACAATTGGTTTCCAATTATTATAGTACCCGTCTGGTCCAGTCTAAGTTTGGTTGCGTTTTTATAAAATCAAAAAGCATTTATTCAAAGAAGGCTAAAAACAGCACTTTTCGAACGTCAAAATTACATGAGACAGCCCCAAAAACGCCCGCCCTTCAACTCTACCTATGTTTTTGCTAGGATAAAATTATTTATGATCGTATAATAATAATTGCTCCGTACATAGATAGAAGTAGCATTATTATAAAGCAAGAGTTTGTTTCTTTGAACTCTCTTATCACAGAAACTACAGGCCTCTTTTGAAAAAAACTGCCAGTGTCTGCTAGTTTACGTATCGCGGAAGGCTATAAGATACTTTTTATCGAATCTCTACTGAATGAGCGGAGTATTGGCTACGGTATGCGGGTGAAACCACTGGTGTATAATAGTTTATATTTGTAAATAAAACATATAAAAGTTATGACTGTGAAGTTACCAATTAGCCATTCAGTCCATTATTAGTACGACCATAAATTAATGCTGACCACTAATTCTAAATTTGCGAGCAAAACCGCACATGTGGCTACCCAATTTTGACTTGCATATTAAAATATTCAACGAGGTGACCAATATTGTTACATTTCAGGCGTCAAATTAATTATCCATACAAATTAATGAAATTCATTATTTTTTTATGTGTTCGCTGGGTACCTACAAAATGATATTTGATACAAAAAATGTTTCTGACTTTTGTTTCAGTTATGACATAAGATTTTCCTCTTACGATAAACTAAACATTGGCGTCAAGACAAACTTCAGAAGAGATTGGAATTTATTTATTTACTTAAAACTACACGTCACGCGGATTTGTGAAAACCCTGATATTAGAGTTGGTTAGGCGATAGAACCTACAGCTCGCAAGATAAGAATAAGTTTTTACCTCCAAAAAGGCATTTCAAAATTTTAGCCCCTAAATCAACAACTTTTTGAAATAACGTTATTAGCAGGCGGGAGGTTTTGGACCATTATACAGAGGACAAAGACTGAAAAAGATGAATTCAGAGACTAACTAACACTTCAATTCATTCAATAGTTTTGAATGTCACATAAACTACAAACAGTTTCAGTGTCACAGTTCTGTATACGTTTGCGTACGGGGGCCGATGAAAGTAAATCCAAAACAAAAAATAACTGAAAAAACTCCATCCGAACTATCAATATGTTCATAACAGACGGCCGGTGACAAACTGAGTGACATTGACATTTAACTGAAAAACGTATTTTGACACACATTACCGGCCGTTCATTAATATTTTACCGAGTATTCCGTATTTAGCCGATGGGCCACTATAATGCGCCGCTTTCGATTTAATGCCGAAAATTGGTCTATAAAGTTAATGAATGGTCCACTTACATCACCTGCGAATATAATTGAAGCATCAATTTCCCGCTTGTGTATTTGTAAACAATAATTAAGAGACGGTATTGAGTAGCCATGCGAACGAAGTAAACAAACCGATATCATGTGCTATTTCCATCGGAATACTGAGAATTTTCTCTCGTACGCGATGAATGAACGTAGAATTTTTTGCGTCCAATGCATCGTATTCCTGGAAATTTACTATTTTTGCCTATCGTTGCGTAAAAGGGTATTGGATGTCAAGTTCAACTGTAGGGTTTTAATAGTTTGACTGCGTGTAACCTTGTTTGTTTATATTTTCGTTTCAGTTGTAATAAAAGTCTGTTATACTTTAAGTTTATGTTTAAGAAACGGATTCGGGTAAAAATTTTGAAATCAATGTGTTAATATTCTTAAATAGGATTCTTTTTGTGATGACAGTATTGTTTAGATACATTTGACATTGAAGGTTATACTTATAATGATTTAATCATGATGCGGTTTTGTTATTGGTTTTGGACCATGGGTAGAGACAATTTCCTCATAACAACTTTGAGCAGTATAAGCTTAACTTTGTTTGAGGTACAAATAGATACTTCGAGGGTTATTCAGGATCATAAAGAACTAAGTTAGTTACAATCGTTGCGTTAGCTTTTATGGAATCTTTAATACGTTTGGTTACTGTATTCTGTTGATAAATATATTGGTATTAGGTAAAGATAGAAGCCGTTTATAAGGTGAACTATGATACGTTAACTTCCGAATATATGGATATAGTTATCGAAGTCAATACGTTCTCTAGATAACCTAAGTTGTATTTATAGATATGTTGTTACATGTTTTACTTGTAAATAGTGTTCTTCAATCGTTTGTTTGATCACAGGTTGTTTTAACTTTCAGTGTTTCACAGATTTGTTCTTGGATTTTGACTATAAGTTTCATCTTCTGTTCACCCGATATACGTGCATTGTTACATAAAGCATCTTAATATGCTCATGTCGTGGAATGTTTTTGACGAATTTTGTATATTTGTGTTTAGAACTCTTGGATTATCGCAGACTTCTGAGCATCATTGTGGTCAGTCGCCAGCAACGAGAGTGGATAGTGTGGTATAATGTTTTTGATAGTATGTTGTTGTAGCTATCCGTATTAATAAGGCTTCATTAATATTTACATGAATTTATTTCATTTCTTCCGAACTGTTATTATTTCAATGTTCCCGGCGGACGGTGAAAAGATTTCAACGCGCGTGGTTCATATTATTTATACCAGTTTCGGGATTTTCAGTACATGTAAGTTCACTTGGTTACACCCCCACAGCCTGGAGTAATTCGCATTGCAAGACATGTAACCTCTGCGCTGGGGGGCACGGCGCTTGAAAACGTCTTCAACGTGAGTCCACACCCGAACACTAGGACTCATTGTCCATTTATGATTGACACGGTGTCTCCACGATATTGCGGTCATAAAACATTCAATAGCAATCGCCTTGCTATACGCTTAGCTTAAATCGCAACATAGCAACGCAGAGCCTTACTTCTAAGTTATAGGTATTCAGGGACAGTGTGTCAGGGTGTCAGGGGGTCACAGTGTCGGGGAGGACTTCTATTACTGCCTGGTTTACATAGGTATCCCGGATTTTTTTGAACTCCAAAATGTTGAAGACTTTAGGTATTTTTTCAAGAACTGAGTTTTATTACACAGGTTTAAGTCAACTCCCCGCAGCAACCACCCCTAAATTTTTTTGATAGAAGCACTTACATAAACGAAACTGAGGCACTGATTCTCGGGTTTACTGCATAATGAGGCGTGCTCGAAGCTCCAGGCGACCCCTAAATGAATATGGGCACGTACCTGGTCGTGGACTGTATGCAGGGTGTCGGTGATGCGGCCGGAGTACGCGGGCAGCAGCGTCACGATTAGCTGCAGAGCATCTCCAGCCGGCCTGTCGGGGTCAGTGGGGCAGTGGGTGGGACGCACATGGGGTGAGAGCGAGTCCGGGCGACGCGCCGCTGGGCGTCAGTGAGCGAGTGTATCGCGAGCCTGCCGAGCGCGGCCGCGGCACTCGCGCGTTTAATCCCACTCGGCTGTCGTCGGTCGATGCGGTACCGAAGAGGACTCGCGCATGACTAGATCGCCGTGCGGACGGCCTGGCGGCTGCCTAGCAGTGCGCAGCGCGGAACCAGCGCGCAACAATCGATATCACGAGGCGTACGTTGCGGCGCGCATAGATCCGACCCCGCACGGACATACGACACCCTTTATTTATATGATGACGTTCGAAATCGACGTCATAATGAAAATTGAGCGAGCGTTTTTGGGCGGAGCGCGTGAGGAAAGCGCAAGGAGAGCGGGCGTGCGCGCGCCTCCCGCCCCCGCCGAATCAACTTACGCGCAGCCTTAGCTAGCCAACACACAGCCGACGTAGAAGGTCAACTGCATTGTGTCAACTGCAATTTCATGAATGCATTTCAATAATAATTAATAATAATTTTATTAGATTAAAATAACTTGGCTACTTTAAACCAAACTGTTAATTTGCTACTATAATTTATATTCTTGTATTAAAAATATGATGATTGAAAACTATTCAGTAGTAAATATTAACGATAGTTTTAGTTTTCATTTAAATTTTTGAAAGTTAAGTTGATATTATGAAATAATTTAGTATTCCACAGTCTAGTTGAGCAAAGTTTAGTCAATTGAGATTCCAAAAACGTACAGTACACATATTTTAAGTTTTATGTTGCAAGTTATACCGGGACGCATTTAAGTGTAAGTGGAATTAGGATGTATTATTGAGAGGACTGAGGTCTGAGTAATGGCGAGAGCGGGTGATCCACCGGCGGACATATGTCTGTCTCGCTCAGGCCGCGGGTGGGCTCCGCGCATGCGCGAGCACTCGCCTCCTCACTCTCTCACAGTCCCACCAGTTTCCAACTAGTGATAACACTTGGCGAACGATAGTAAACTTATCAAAGTTGTAAAGAAACTTTTTCGGCATTATTTGTTAATGAAAAGTAATATATAATTTTGTATGACTTTTAAAGAGCCTGAAATAGAGATTCATAATGTTGAAGTAAAGTTAATATGAAGTTTGTTCGTGTACCGGTTAAAGTTTTATGAAAGTGCGAGTTTAGAGCCGTATGCGAAATTGTGTGCATTATCATTAGGTGTAACTGGAAGCATAATAATTCTATTTTTATATAATTCTTTATATTAAATTCAGAAGCTTTTACGGTAGTCAACACGATATTTATTTTGATATGGCCTTAGTCGTAGTAAACAATCAGTGAACAGTTAATTACTACAGATTATGAACAATCCCATTTGAAATTATAATCAAAGTCAAAGTTTCAAAAGTCTTACTGTAAAACAAAGGTCACGTCATACTTTCACTGACTACCATTCAAAAAGTTAAAGTTTATCGAGAGCCGAAAATATCACGCTACTGTTAGGAATATTGACAAATAAAACTAAATCTACCTGGGAACAAAAATATGCAGATAATTCAACAAGTTTCCAACTCGGTCGTGACCTTCCTGAAATAGGCTTCGAGCATCATCGACGTAGTTCAGAACTGAAATAGAGCAAGTAATATTAGAATGTTTAGCTGCGACACTGGTCAGTTTTAGACGAACCGTGAATGAATGCGCATTTGTTTGTAAACAGTGCCTGCGACACCACTTATTGTGAGTCGTGATTTTGATATTTTATTTAAAAAAAAAGATGAAGTTTTTTTTACTTTTTACTTGAGTATGCTTACTTCTATAATATGCATACTTTCTTGCATAATTTCTTGAATACGCGTACTTTCTGAGTATGTCTTAGACAACAATGGCTGATAAAATAAAACTTTTAACATGGCTCTAGAAGTCGGTGTCTGCAGGTCTGTTGACTGTGTTTGTTTTGCCACCGACCGAGTATAAACTGACGTATTTCGGTGAATAAAAAAAATCTTACTCATTTTATTATTGATTTGGGTCGAGAATCATTAGCATTCGTCCTCACGTCCTTGAATTTGACCAGGATGCAAAACAACAGCTTGTATATCCGAAGTAATACCAGTGTTATTGAGCATACATACCCATCAATAATGAAGAGTGGTGTTTAAAGTCCACACAAACCGACATGACCGCAAATTTGCGCGGTGTTGCACTTCCAAATGAGCGTTTAATATTTGTTTTACACCACATTACACCACTTCCAACCACAATTTGTAGACGCACCAACAGTATGAGGACCGCTAATAATTTAATTTTGAATTAATTACAGCAAATAAGTTTAAAATGCGGTTTCATTTCATAATAATATTTACGAAAACGATATATTGAAGAACTCATTGCGTTTTTTATAAATTTAATTAAGTATTTTTCTACTTCTTTCTAAAGTATTACAAACTTATAAACTTGGTTTATGAATCGGAATGGCCTAGTGCTACCTGCTCACATGTCTCAAGTAGGAGTATGCGACTTCAATTCCAAATCTGGCTGACAGAAGTGTGATTGCAGCTTTATAATTGATAACGTGTTCCGTACCAGTATCTATTAAACATGAACATTTCTATTACCTAAAAAATAAATAGCTAAAAAGCCAAACATTTTTCGGCAACAAAAAATAACTTTGCTTTTCATACAAATATAGGATTAACAAAGTTATATGTTAAATTTGCGGTTTCCGATAAAGTGCTTTCTCCCAAAAACTGCTAACTGTATCGCGTTCAAAATAAATTTCCTAGAAAGTCCGTATAAAGATCTACTGTTGTGATTTTTTTCATATTTTCTAAAGTTATGGTTATTCACAGCAGTTTATTGTTTTTTCTGTTTTTTTTTATTTATGTGTGTAATAATGTTATTCTCTTTCCTTCTTTTATCTTCTCTTTTCAATGTAGACCTCCCCCAACGAACGCCAATCATCCGCTGTGCAGCAGGACGTTCTGCACTACATAATAAGCCATCACAATTACATACAACAAACACAAAAACAAAATTCGAAGTGATTTAAGATTGCTCATAAAAATAATAATATATTTTTCCACAGAAGCAATTGCAATCACATCTCCGTCTCTATCAGAACCTGGTGAACTTCAAATAACTTTCTGTGCAACGCGCCGATGCAGCATAAAAATAAACTAAATATTCTACATTGGTCAGTCACGCTTTTCCCTACAGCCAATCAGAAAGCGTCTGCTCAGTTATTGGAGAGTAAACTTAAAATAAATTTTCATTTCTAGGAAACAGATTGATACTCCCAACTTTGCAAGGTATATATAAATGTGTCGACATCATATAGGCAACTTGTCATTTTTCCGCTACAATAGGAGCTTGAGACCTCTTCAAATGATTCTACTCTATTTCTAAACTTTTTTTTTTGTGGGAAATCTTCAAAGTCAAAACTTCATCTATCTTCCTCCGCCCCTACCGCTGTAGGTGCAGCGTGAAAGAGTATTTGTGTACAAAGGTTTCTACAACTCTTTCTAACAATCCCGCAGCCCGGGCAGGCGTTGGCCTTAGTGGGACCCATTGGGGATTGCATTTGGCAGGATTGCGTCTACACAGTGGTGACACCTGGGATCTATCCTCCGTCCGATCAGATGCCAGTACCTCTCGAAACATACGGTATGCGGTGAGGAATTGCGTCAAGCGGAATGTGAGGGCGCCGTGACTCCTCCCGAGCTACTCCTTCTCAAAGAGGGTAGTCACCGACACTATTGACGTGCCAAAAACGACTCCTCAAAACAGTAAAGTATTTCTTTGTGTTTTCCTAAAAATGTAGGTAGACCAACCCATTCAATCAGGTGTCAGTAGGAACAGGGTAGTGGATGCCGATAACCCTGATGCTGAAGTATCAGAGCCTAAAAGACTCAGAAATCTGGATTCAGTGCCAAAAAGAAAATAATAAAATACATTTTTTCCAGCAACATCGCCATTGGGAAGAAACTGAATATGTGCAGTGAGGTGAAGAACATCACCATGAGTCATCAAGTAATGAGCATCTTGCAAGGGAGACACAATATCCAGCGGCAATAGCTCATTTTAAGATAGCTTCTCATCCAAAGGAGAAACTTAAAATCCATACAAATTTGGGCCTGGGATGTACAAGGCTGGAATTTGGCCATAAGTTAGAGTATTTATGAAGGTTTCAAGAGCCTGAATATCACGTCTCCCAGCAATGGCCAAATTGTTAAAATCAGACAATGTTATAGTTTAGGTTATGTTTGCGTTCAATGTTCCCGGTATATGTTGTCTTTTGTATAACTAAAAACACATTATTATGAATGGTTCAACGACCATCTTCTTTTTTAAGATTATTATGAATAATAAAAGAGAACCTATTCATTAATATAAAGAACACCATAACTCATGACATTACATCTGTCATGTTGGCAACTTGACATTAACATTTAGTAAGAATTTTTATGTAAAGAAATCGAATTATTTTATATACTTGGCCATTGCTAATAAGGTTAAGATTCAAATTATATAAATAACGGAAAATAGACGATTATTTTGGCACATATTTCATTCGTGTACAGGCAAAATGATTTTCAGGCCCAGAATTAGATATCTCCTTTAAGATCTGATCGGATTGTCATAACCTTGGAACAGTCATTCTTGTCGTGGCACAACAGCGTCGACCAAAGTATCTGGGACTTCACTGGGTTCCGCCAATACTAGAGAATAAAGATGTACCAGTAATGAATCTAAAGCCTTGTTGACAAAATGATGACATAAGCAACATCGAAGCCGTAGGGTTGTCACTTGGTAGTACTGACTTAAATGTCTGTCAAACTTTAGTTCCCAATTTGGCCAAAACCTAGCTGGCACGGTAGCTCTTAACGCGACAGTCAGTACCGACAGCACCGGTAAAGGTCCCGACGACAGCACATCAAGTTACCACAATCTGTCAAATTTCTGCAATAGATTTTCAACCTTATCACAATGGAGGTAGGTTAATGTTTGGCTGGTAAAATTTGACAGATTCGTATACGTTGACCTGCTGTCCTTTGTCAATGCTCGTCAATACGCATGCGTGTGATAATGTGACGTTACGAACTTTAGTAGGTAGCTTCCCAACTGTTCTACATAATAATATATTTAAACTGTGACCATACCTTTCTCCAACTAAAAATTATGGAAAGTTGCTCAATTTTGCTTTTCAAATATGTCTGATGTCTGACAAGTGTCACTAAACATATTTTGCACGAAAAAAAAACAACAAATTATTATTTTAAACGTATGTTGCTTTGTTATTTCACAGAAAATAATACATAAACTCTGTATTAAAAAAGCAATATCTATGAACCTTTAAATAAAAATCCATGATCTAAAGAACAAACAATACCCGTATAATATTTTCCCAGCAGTAATATCAAGTTATGAATTGATGAGAAACCTTTCTGCTCTTCTTTCAGAGTTCCCGTACAAAAACTTTTGCATCAGGCGTTGCAATATTTGAACTTTACAGGACCGCTCAGTAGTTTCCTTCGGGTATCGGCGAAACTTTAGCAAAGTTAGTCCACTGTAACACCAGAGAACGGACGTCTATTTTAACCAAGACTTGTAATACCGCTGAGTTATGAATCTGTATACATCTGGGATATAAAAACCCGGCCAAGTGCGAGGTGGACTGGCGCGCGAAGGGTTGCGTACCTGTGTATCTATGAAAAACACGTGCTTGTGTGTAATAGGTATTAAAATATTGTTTTATTCGGGTGCGGGAAATAGTTTCCTTTGCACACGAGGGCGTAAGCAGAATTATGTACAGCTGCGGAGTGAAAAGGTTCGTCACCTAGACGATTTTCATTTACTGATACTTACTTATAGAACTGTAAGAATCGATTAAGCCAACATAGCAATGCAAGAAACAGTTCTGCTAACAATTAAATAAATATTACTTTTTTATCGATGGGAAATCATCAGATGACCTGCTGTGGATAACAGCGTGAGGGAGTCTCAGGGTTTTACTGACCTTGTGCCTTCGGGAGCCCTTTGTGTGCCAGGGCCGCGGTAACTCTTTCGAACAACCCGGAGCACAAAGAACTACGGCTTATGCTTTACATTGACTGATTAACTAATCATTTTATTTTTACTGAAAAAATAATGGCAGCTCGAAGCAAAAAGAAGGTTTTAATTCATCAGACATGAACTATATTTATTGTTGACCTAAGTTGTTGACAGATAATTTTGAACTTTATTATTTATTTATTGTAATTTACTTTAACGACTTATTCACTAGTTACAATAAAAGTAACGAAGTAGTTCCTACGGAACGCAGATGGAACTAGTAAAATAATAGGAGTATTGCAGCAATTTTAAACTTAAATTTGTCAATATTACGTGCGGAGCGATTGCCGCGACGGTAAATTGCAGCCTGCTCCGACTTTCAGAGTTTTGGAGTCCTTAGTATGTACATTGTAGTCTAAAATAAGTTATGAATAGTTCAAATTCAGATCCTGATAGCGTTACCGTTGTTTTTATTGGTTTGGACGTAGCATTCTGCGACGGCTGAAAAATTCGTATTCATTAGCATTTATTGTTTGTACATACATAGATATACACCAAGAGAGAATGACTGATCCAATAAAATAAATAAAGGAAGCAATAAAAGTAATTATATACAACGTTAGCTCTAATTACTAACTAGAACTAATTATTATTAATAACAATTTATTTTCTCGAAACTAATAAACGATATTTTACAGGTTCAGTAACGTTCAGGCAGTGCCACCTTGTATGGAGTAGCGGAACTAACATGCTTGGTAAAGCCCGCCCTCTAACGGGAAGTAGCCGTAATGATAACAAACTACGCTTTCGCAGCGTATGATAAGCATTTTGTTAGTGGCACCGAAGTAACTATTTAGTAATCCGTGGTAGCACTATAATTAAAGAGCATATAAAATATTTGTAAAACAATGGTTCTCGGGTGCATCCGGAAAACTGGCAGCCGACCCCAACATAGCTGGGTAAAGGTTAGGCAGATAAAGACTCTGTATAATGGATATATCCTTGATGTTGTTGGAACATATCCTGCAGCATTTTTTTTATTGTTTAGGGATGACAGCCCTCTGCGAACTTCTTCAGAGAAAACGACATTTTCTCTGAAAAAGTTCGCAGAGGGCAGCGGGCTTTACCAAGCATGTTAGTTCTGCTACTCCATACAAGGTGGCACTGCCTAAACGTTACTGAACTTGTAAAATATGGTTTATTAGTTTCGAGAAAATAAATTGTTATTAATAATAATTAGTTCTGGTTAGTAATTAGAGCTAACGTTGTATGCAATTACTTTTATTGCTTCCTTTATTTATTTTATTACATCAGTCATTCTCTCTTGGTGTGTAAGTATGTACGTACAAACAATAAATGCTAAAGAATACGAATTTATTTCGAGTTACCCTGAGTACCCCGATCCCCGAGGCCCCCGTCCCGGAGAACCCCGAAGACGATAAATATGATTACATTTCTTTTTTCTATTATTTTCAACTTGTACGGTCAACATAAAGGTGCTTTATATATATGCGTTTGAAATACATAATATGACAGCAGTTTATTTGAAATTTTGTAGAATGTTGAATCACATATAGTTTTATTATCTAATTACAATTTGAATAAAATGTATCAAAAATATAAACATTATCAAAAGATACTTAACAAATATAATTTGTTTATAGACCAGTGCCAATCCCTTTCAACAAGGCAAAAAGTCAAATAAAATTATAGTAGAATGAAACCTATTCCAAAAGGAAGAGAATATTGTAATAATGGAAGAAAAAATAAATTCCACTCCATTCGTGGTCGGGAAGTGGGAGGGGGAGAGCTTTTAAGGGTAAAAATCGGTTTATCGCGATTTTCGGCGAAACTACAAGTCCTATAGAAAAAAGTTGAATGACGAAGTTGTAGGTAATAAAAAGATCTACAACTTTTGTATTTCAACTTTTTTCACATACCTCATAATTTTTGTAGAAAATTCAAAAAACTAAGTTTTTGGTTTTTTATATTTATCTTTTACAAAAAAAGTTTTTTTCTTACCAAATTTGGTGAAAACTTGTCTTTGTATGTACCAAACACACTCTAATTTTTTGGAATTGAAATCTTTATTTTTTCACCTGATATTCATTTAATATCAAAAAAGCACCCTACTTTTCAATCGAAAATTCACGCGTCAAAATATAAGCTTTTTTAAAAAAGTCGGTGGGTTTTTTGTCCGTTGATATCTCTACTTTTTGATAGTCTAAAATAAAATAAACGTTACTATGGAAAATGTTCTCACAAAACGCAATAAACAAGAAGTCGAATCGAATTTTATTTGAGTAATCATTATGCACAATTTTAAGCTATTTATTAAAATTAACACTGTAATTACTCATGTAGCGTAAGATTTCATGGTACAGACGACAGCACATCAAGTTACCACAATCTATCAAATTTCTGCGATAGATTTTCAACCTTATCACAATAGTGGAAGGTTGATGTTCGATTGGTAAAAATTGACAGATACCGTATACGTTAACCTGCTGTCGTCTGTACATTGACAAGTAAAAAAAATATAATTTAAAATATTTAGTAATCAGATAAGTTTATAATTTTTATATTTGATAAGACATGAGTGACAGTATTATACTGTTTTTCATGAAATCCCATGAAATCTTACGCTACATGTGTAATTACAGTGTTAATTTTAATAAATAGCTTAAAATTGTGCATAATGATAACAAAAAAAATTCGATTCGACTTCTAGTTTATTGCGTTTTATGAGAACATTTTCCATAGTAACGTTTATTTTATTATAGACTATCAAAAAGTAGAGATATCAACGAACAAAAAACCCACCGATTTTTTAAAAAAAACTTATATTTTGACGCGTGAACTTTCGATTGAAAATTAGGGTACTTTTTTGATATTAAATGAATATCAGGTGAAAAAATAAAGATTTCAATTCCAAAAAAATAGAGTGTGTTTGGTACATATAAAGACAAGTTTTCACCAAATTTGGTAAGAAAAAAACTTTTTTTGTAGAAGATAAAAATAAAAAACCAAAAACTTAGTTTTTTGAATTTTCTACAAAAATTATGAGGTATGTGAAAAAAGTTGAAATACAAAAGTTGTAGATCTTTTTATTACCTACAACTTCGTCATTCAACTTTTTTCTATAGGACTTGTAGTTTCGCCGAAAATCGCGATAAACCGATTTTTACCCTTAAAAGCTCCCCCCCTCCCACTTCCCGACCACGAATGGAGTGGAATTTATTTTTTCTTCCATTTTTATCATATTCTCTTCCTTTTGGAATAGGTTTCATTCTACTATAATTTATTTTTTATTCAAAAATTATCGACCCTGGTCTATTACTATTTATGACAACAATATTTATTTCAAATTCGAAGCACACAGGCGAGCGAAAAGGGTTGCATTTTTTTACCTGAGCGGGCACCTAATTATGATAAACAATAGAGCTAGTGCGTTCTATTTTAAACTATGTATTTGCTATGCTACATTATAAAAAAAAATATTCCTGAAAATGAAACTGTTGTTGCGTATTTTTTTAATTATGTTAATGTTCTATTTCGAAAAGAAGAAGAGATACAGAAAATCTAAATACGCAGATATTTTGAAAAAGGAAATGTTGTTATAAATAATAAAACCTGTGATTGTTCTGGGAGACTCATATTGTATTCCCTGATTATAATATTTAACTAAACCAAGCAAAACTTTATATTTTTTTCCTGATCCTTAAAGTTATAATTTTAGTAAGTAATATATAAAAATGAATCGCTAAATGTGTTGGTAAGCGCATAACTCAAGAACGGCTGGACCGATCGGGCTTATTTTGGTCTTAAAATGTTTGTACAGATCGAGGGAAGGTTTAAACGATGAGAAAATATGATTATATAAAAAAAAACAGGACAAGATCCGCGTACGAAGTCGCGGGCAGAAGCTAGTAAGTAATAAAAATCTATTTAACGTTTCATCTGCTGACGCTACTTTTAAGCTAAACTGACTTTTAATTGAGTTTACCAAGATAAAAATAAATCGGGGTACTCCGGGACGGGGGCCTCGGGGATCGGGGTACTCAGGGAATAACCCTTTATTTCAGCCGTCTGCCTCTTTGGTCTAGTTGTCGCATAGCCGACTGCTGAGCACGAGGTCTCGGGTTCGATTCCCGGGACGGGCCGAAATCGCTTTGTGGGTTTTAGAAACTTTCACAAAGCAGCCCGGAGTTGGAAGTTGGTGATTGATACACCCGTGCATCGGAGAGCACGTTAATGCGCCTGATCTCTCACCGGTCGTGTCGGATTGCCATCCCATCGGGTTATGAGAGTGAGGTAATAGGGAGTGCACCTGTGTCTGCGCAAATACTCGTACACTATAATATGTCCTGCGCAGCTGGCTGATCTCCTTATATGAGAACAGCCGCCGTGGCCGATAATCGGCTAGGAGGCCATCATCATCANGGAGTTGGAAGTTGGCGATTGATACACCCGTGCATCGGAGAGCACGTTAATGCGCCTGATCTCTCACCGGTCGTGTCGGATTGCCATCCCATCGGGTTATGAGAGTGAGGTAATAGGGAGTGCACCTGTGTCTGCGCAAATACTCGTACACTATAATATGTCCTGCGCAGCTGGCTGATCTCCTTATATGAGAACAGCCGCCGTGGCCGACAATCGGCTAGGACGCCATCATCATCATTTCAGCCGTCGCAGAATGCTACCTCTAAACCAATAATAACAATGGTTACGTTATCGAAATCTGAATTTGAACTATTCATAACTTATTTTAGACTACAATGTACATACTAAAGAACTCCAAAACTCTGAAAGTCGGAGCAGGCTGCAATTTACCTTCGCGGCAATCGCTCCGCACGTAATATTGACAAATTTATGTTTAAAATTGCTGCAATGCTCCTATTATTTTACTAGTTCCATCTGCGTTCCGTGGGAACTACTTCGTTACTTTTATTGTAACTAGTGAATAAGTCGTTAAAGTAAATTACAATAAATAAATAATAAAGTTTAAAATTATCTGACAACAACTTAGGTCAACAATAAATATAGTTCATGTCTGGTGAATTAAAACCTTCTTTTTGCTTCGAGCTGCCATTATTATTTCAGTAAAAATAAAATGGTTAGTTAATCAGTCAATGTAAAGCATAAGCCGTAGTTCTTTGTGCTCCGGGTTGTTCGAAAGAGTTACCGCGGCCCTGGCACACGAAGGGCTCCCGAAGGAACAAGGTCAGTAAAAGCCTGAGACTCCCTCACGCTGTTATCCACAGCAGGTCATCTGATGATTTCCCATCGATAAAAAAGTAATATTTATTTAATTGTTAGCAGAACTGTTTCTTGCATTGCTATGTTGGCTTAATCGATTCTTACAGTTCTATATAGTGTAAATGAAAATCGTCTAGGTGACGAACCTTTTCACTCCGCAGCTGTACATAATTCTGCTTAAGCCTTCGTGTGCAAAGGAAACTATTTCCCGCATCCGAATAAAAAAATATTTTAATACCTATTACACACAAGTACTATGATGATGATGGCGTCCTAGCCTATTGCCGGCCACGGCAGCTGTTCTCATATAAGGAGATCAGCCAGCTGCGCAGGACATATTATATAGTGCACAAGCATTTGCGCAGACACAGATGCACTCCCTATTGCCTCACTCTCATAACCCGATGGGGCGGCAATCCGACACGACCGGAGAGAGATCAGGCGCAGGACCGACATTAACGTGCTCTTTGATGCACGGGTGAATCAATCACCAACTTAGGGGTTGCAAACCGGTATACCGAATACCGAAAATACCGGTATACCGGACAAAAATCAGGTCTAACTAATACCGGTATTCATTTCACAAAAACCGGGATTTTCGATATTTTCGGTTTTAGTAAAATAAATAGGTAACAGACAAACACAAATAGAAAAAGTTACACGCCATTCAATTAAAATTACACGCGGGAGCTCATCCTCCTTTTTGTGAAGTCGGTTTAAAAATACTGGTCACATCTCGATGGAACTTAACCCGGGCAACTCGATACCCGTTGGCAAGACTGGTTGTCAGACTTTCTGGCTTCTGACCATCCGTAATGATTGCCAAATATAATGGCGTCTAAGGCCGAATGTCGACGAAGGCGGCTGTTCTCATATAAGGAGATTAGCCGGCTGCGCAGGACATATTATAGTGCACAACCATTTGCGCAGACACAGGTGCAATCCCTATTCCCTCACTCTCCCAAATGGCTTGGCACGCGACGAAGGTACGAAACCAGACGGCATGACGTTATTGCCTTGGAAGATGGGTAGGCCTTTAGTGACGCGACATGCGTCGATACTCTTGCGCCATCCCATCTGGCAAGTTCTGCTTGTTGTGCTGCCGCTGCCGCTGCGGCTGCGGAGAACCTCAAACTTGTTGGAAACTATATTTTTGAACCGTTTGGGGTTGAAACCCGAGGGCCAGCCGCCTAGAAAGTTCTTTAAATATAATTATTTAAAGAACTTTCTAGGCGGCTGGTTGACGCTACCCGTGACCAAAGGGCTGGCTATTACCTTGGTCAAAGATTAAGCATTGCTATTCCGCGTGGCAATGCTGTCAGCCTTTTGGGCACGCTCCCGGTCGGCAGCAATGGGGAGGACTTTTTTCGACGCCTTTTAGTATTAGTTTTAAGTTTTTTTACTAAACTGTTATAATATGATGTAAAGAAATGTAAACAAATAAAAACCTTATAATTTCTCTACATTAGAAAAATAATAGTCAAGATCGGCCCACCCAACTCTTAGTAATTTGTTAACAACCTAAAAAAACTGTTATCTAACCTAACCTAAGGCCCATAATTTGGAGTAAATCGTCATGATAAGTATGAAGTCCCACAAAAAATCCGGCATTGTGTGTTTGCTAACTTTGGCTTAATCTCGAAAATACCGAAAATACCGGTATACCGGTATTGGTCCGAAGCCAATACCGAAAATACCGGTATTGCTAAAATGGTCCGGTATTGCGACCCCTACACCAACTTCCAACTCCGGCTGCTTGTGAAAGTTTCGAAAACCCACAAAGCGATTTCGGCCCGTCCCGGGAATCGAACCCGAGACCTCGTGATCAGCAGTCGGCTATGCGACCACTAGACCAACGAGGCAGTTCCAAAAAGACAGTTGCCAAAGAGACAGATTCATAACTCAGCGGTATTACAAGTCTTGGTTAAAATAGACGTCCGTTCTCTGGTGTTACAGTGGACTAACTTTGCTAAAGTTTCGCCGATACCCGAAGGAAACTACTGAGCGGTCCTGTAAAGTTCAAATATTGCAACGCCTGATGCAAAAGTTTTTGTACGGGAACTCTGAAAGAAGAGCAGAAAGGTTTCTCATCAATTCATAACTTGATATTACTGCTGGGAAAATATTATACGGGTATTGTTTGTTCTTTAGATCATGGATTTTTATTTAAAGGTTCATAGATATTGCTTTTTTAATACAGAGTTTATATATTATTTTCTGTGAAAAAATAAAGCGACATACGTGTAAAAAAATAATTTGTTTTTTTTTTCGTGCAAAATATTTTTAGTGACACTTGTCAGACAGACATATTTGAAAAGAAAAATATTTCTCATTATAAAACTGACAAGGCACACCAGCATAGAGCAGGTGTCTTAAGGAGATTGTATGTCCTCACATCCACGGTACTTTTTTTTGGAACTATATCTTGGACTAGTCCAATTCTTCGGCTTAGCATCTCAAGTCTCGGCCCAAGTAATGGCTTTGTAAGCGTATCAGCCAGTTGTAACTCTGAGGATACCTGCTTTATATAAAATTCTCTGTTATTTATACACTCTCGAAAAAAGAAATGCTTCAGCTTAATATTAAAATCACATTATCTACGTGATCCGGACTGAGGAGCGCCAACCATCCCAGTCTTGGGGAGCCTCTCCACTGCGGACCATCTTAAAATCACAAATCTTAAAAAATAAATGCCAATGGTGCCCATGCCTATGGTATCATTAGATCAATGTAAGTTTTAGATGTTGCGATAATAGATTCAGAATTTTTGGCATAATATACCAAATGCCTGTTCTGATACTCTTCGGGCTCTGCTATGCCTCTTATTATATATGTTGGTCATCCAATCGTGCAGCAGGCTACGGTCTCATCAAGTACGTTCTTAAAGGGAAAGCTTCGTCACCAACTATTACGTGAAGTTTTAGCACACTGGTCTCTGGTAATGCTTTTGGTTCTGGTATATTTAATGTATTTTCTTCCAATGTGGCTGCCAAATTCGATCGCGAATAAATCCCTGCGTCGCTGTTATTTCTTATATCACCGACATTAACATATATAAATTTATAGTTTGCATCTACTAAAGCAAGCAGTACAACAGAAAAGATTTTTTTATAATTAAAATAGAGTGAACCAGAATGTGGTGGCGAAAAAATCTATATGCTTTCCATCTAATGCACCAACGCAGTTAGGATAGTTCCATTTTTCGGAAAAGTCTTTTTCAGTGTTCTGACATTCTTCTTATTACTACAGGCATTACATTTTTAGGGTTCCGTAGTAAACTAGGAACCCTTATAGTTTCGCCATGTCTGTCTGTCTGTCCGTCCGTCTGTCCGTCCGCGGATAATCTCAGAGACTGTTAGCGCTAGAAAGCTGAAATTTGGTACCAATATATGTAAATCAACCACGCCGACAAAGTGCAAAAATAAAAAGTGGAAAAAAAAGTATTAGGGTGCGCCTCCCCTCCCACACGTAAAGTGGGGCGTGATTTTTTTTTTTCATTTTAACCCTAACGTGTGATATGTCGTTGGATAGGTATTTTAAAATGAATAGGGGTTTACTGAAATCATTTTTTGATTATGTTAATACTTTCGGAAATAATTGCTCCAAAAGCAGAAAAATAGGCGTCCCCTCTAACTTTTGAACCGCAAGTTTAGAAAATCTGAAAAAAATCTCAAAAGTAGAACTCCATAAACTTTCTAGGAAAATTATTTTGAACGTGGTACAGACAGCAGTCTTTGAGATACAGCAATTTTTGGAAACCGCAAATTATAACTATGTTATTCATATATTTGTATGAAAAACAAAGTTATTTTTTGTTGCTGAAAAGTGTTTGTATTTTGGCTATTTGAAGGTAATAGATGCGTTCAGTTTTCATAGAAAATGGTACGGAACCCTTCGTGCGCGAGTCCGACTCGCACTTGGCCGGTTTTAGATAAATCTTTCCACAACGCAGGACATGTGGTGTGTGCAATTTTTTAAACAGTTGTATATCCAAACGAAAAGATTGTGCTTGTTTTGAATGGATCGCTATTAGATAAGTACCTGAAACAATTATAATAAATAATTATATATTGTTATATTTTCAGAAAGTCTGCAAAGAAAAATGGAAAACTTTCAGAGACGGTTATCATCGAAGCTTAAAAACCGTAGATGCAAAAACGGGGATGGTGCTAGAGATTGCAACCAGGTATGTCTCTGAACCCGGCCGGGCCCGGTTGCATTCGTCCCGGTTGCATTCGTCGCCAACTCGGCCGGGTCCACCGGGCCCGGTGGGTACCTAAAAGGGCACCGGCCGGGCCCGGTTTGAAATCATGGTGCCACAAAATAAGAAATGGAAGTACGAGAATCAGATGGAGTTTTTACAACAATACCTTTATGAAAGAAAAAGTAAAACAACTTTGGACTTTTGACTTTGGTAACTTTGGAGGCTCTGAGTCAATTACGAATGATGATAATTTCACTACTGAAAATTCTCCTCATGAAATGGTCCCGATCAGCCCCAAGCCAGCTGTTTACTACGTTCGCAAATAAAAGTCCAGTAAACAATGAATAGTTATAATACTTGTTAAACGTACAAAAGTTAGAATGAATTTGTGTTTAAACGTGACGTGCTTCTTCAAAGCGACTCTATGGCGACTGGCGCGCGCGTCGGTCCGGCTGGCCAGCGATCCCCGGCGGCTCCCCTCTCCCGCGCGTTTCACTCCTCCCGCACGCGTCCTGCCCGTCCGCAGTGTTGTCAACACCAGCAAAATCACTTTTTACATCAGCAACATCAATGGTGTTCAAAAAAATATCCCCAAGGAAAAAGAAACTAATTTAAATTGTCTTAACGCAATGATATGGCAATGATAGGTACTGTTGGAACTTTTTAACTTTGTTAAAAAGTTGCTTGCCTTTGTTAACCTTTGCGAAAGGCGGTATGGCGATTAATGCGTTCGCTGATGCTGACTGGGGACGAAATGAAACTGATCGTCGCTCTTACACTGGCTACGTGTTTAAAGTGGACAAGTCAGTGGTCTCCTGGGAAAGCAGGAAACAGCGCACTGTGGCACTGTCGAGCGATAGAGGCGGAGTAAATGGCGCTCTCTGATACCTGCAAAGAGGCTCTTTTTCGGCAAAAGTTTTTGCGTGACATTTTGGGTCGAACGTTTAAAACAATTATCTTTAATGACAACCAGTCGGCCCAAAAGTTGTGTTCTACACAAAACTCGATGTTTCACGCTAGAACAAAGCACATTGATACTGCTGCAGCTGCATCCGGTTAGACTGGAAGCCGACCCCAACATAGTTGGGAAAAGGCTAGGCAGATGATGTGAGTTAGGTATACCTATGATGTTTTTGATACTTGTATATAGTAACAAGTGGACATTATTTTGATTTAAGGGCCAGTGTTGGAACTTTTTGTACAGTTCATAAACAAACGTAAACCATAATAATTTAAGAAGTAACTGTATGTCAAGACTAAGACGTATCTTTTTATTCTGCTTTTCTATTTTCACAAATATATTTTACCTATTTACATCAAAGAGACTATTTCTTTCACTGCTCAAACAGATACTTCTATGGTAACTACTGTAAGGTAATCGTTTAGAAGTAAATTTAATGTAAGAGCGCTGTTACAATAACACAATTAGTTAAATCTTAACATGGGTACCAACACACACCATTGTACTTGAAGCAGCGATGTATCAAAACGTTGTAAAATTGTATGTTATAGTGTATTTCCGCATGGAAGGCGACCGAGAGGAAGACCAAGAAAATGCTGGAGAGAAGACTTGGATAGCTTCCTCGCAGACTGGCTACAAAAAGCGAATGATAGACATAGATGGAAAGCCTTGGGGGAGGCCTTTGCCCAGCAGTGAGACAGTACAGGCTGAAAAAGTGTATTTCCATATTTTTGTGAAATAAACTAAAAAAATAATTATTTTATTTTATAATGTTTCTTGATAGGTACCTACCGGGATCTCGTAGTGTTATTATTACAAGAAATCATACCACGCGAAGTACTATTAATACATCTATGTATTTATACATTTACTAACAAAAAGAACGAGAAGAAAGTCTTCGTCCGCCGATTTAAAACAATTTCTTCATTATTACACATAATATGTCAATGATATGTCGAAAATGTTAATGAATATTATTTATTTAATATTATTTGTAATTGTTGTGTGTTTTATAGTATCAGTCGTGCGCGTGCTAATACGTAACGAGTGTATAATAGTATTTAGTACATCCACAATGTTGTCGACTTTGACGGCATTGTGGGTCATCATCGACAGGTAATTCGTGTAACGTGGTCATCGACAAGCTTTTGGCGTTTGTACAGAACAAACTCTCAGTATGTGACGAACCAACATAAATAAAAAAATGTGTTTCATGGTTAATAGTGAGAAAATCAAGCGATCAAAGTCGTTACTTTTTGAATCGGTGCCTACAAACAAGTGCAAAATAACCCGCACCAGGAGTGGAAAAGAATGCCAAGATATGGAAGATGTTATATCCATTTTTAAAGGGACAGATCATGATGTAACGCGAAATAAAATAAATAAATTATATTGTACCTATGTGAAAAAAGGTTTTCTTTAATTTTGTATCATCATCATCAGACTAAATATTTTTAATGGTTTTTTTAAGACGTTTCATTTCTTTACAGGTAAAATTTTAATGTCATATTGTGTTTAAGTACGAGTGTAAACACCGTAGATGTGAAAATAATAAAATAAATCTTCCTTTACAGATGCAACACATTTTAGTTGAATATCATCCCAAAATGTCCCAATCCCAAAACAGCCCACAGAGTAGTCAGGAAGATCGAACCAAGCGGAGTCAGTACGCAGATATGACTGGTCACGGTGGTTTCTCAGAGTATCTCCACCGTTTTAAATGCAAAGACAACCCATCGTGCATTTGTGAGCCTGGTAGAGCCGAATCTGTCCCTCACATTTTATTTGAGTGTCAAAGTGTACAAATATTATTTACTTCCATCTTGCTTCAGATTTCGTTTGACGGCACAAGATCTATATGCCGCCCTTGCTGACAAGAGATACGATCGAGTATTTCAAAACTAGTGCAAGAAGGCGCAAATCAAGAAAAACTTGAGAAGTAAGAGGTGGAGGCGGACCAACAAATAGAAGTCCGGGATCAACATGGTCCTAGTTTTATTACTGTTACCAAGACGTTTATCGATTACAGCGAGACGCTGTATATTTTTAAACTGCAGAGGTGTAACTATAAATTGAGTGCCAACCTACATCAAATTATGTATAGCGCGGCCATTGTCAATTGCCCCTCCACGCTCTTCTAGAATAAGATGCGCGCCAGCTCGCTTGCGACGCTAACCAATAATAACTAAGTATAGAGATGCGCGGACAGCGTGGCGCGCGCCAGGAGTGGGTACTCCACCGCGGTGAAAGACGCACGCGCTCTGTGGTACGGATTCGTGCGCCGCCCGCGTGCCGCTAATACACTTTCTAACTAACTTCTGTCACTAGTATAAGTTCTGTTGTAGTTATTATTCCTTCTGTCCAATGTACGCTTATATACCGTTACTTGTGCGCATTATACATCTACTTACTACATAGCCGTCTTAACTCGTAAGAAGCCCGACTACATCTGTTGCATAATTACAATTCGTTTGTATTAGAACTTGCTCTAGTTTGTCACCCCCATTTAAATCAAAATGATTGGGAAGAACTCGTGAATTT
>NWSH02000323.1:2530693-2565974 GCA_002382865.2 Heliothis virescens
TCTATATGCCGCCCTTGCTGACAAGAGATACGATCGAGTATTTCAAAACTAGTGCAAGAAGGCGCAAATCAAGAAAAACTTGAGAAGTAAGAGGTGGAGGCGGTNTTTCTTTACAGGTAAAATTTTAATGTCATATTGTGTTTAAGTACGAGTGTAAACACCGTAGATGTGAAAATAATAAAATAAATCTTCCTTTACAGATGCAACACATTTTAGTTGAATATCATCCCAAAATGTCCCAATCCCAAAACAGCCCACAGAGTAGTCAGGAAGATCGAACCAAGCGGAGTCAGTACGCAGATATGACTGGTCACGGTGGTTTCTCAGAGTATCTCCACCGTTTTAAATGCAAAGACAACCCATCGTGCATTTGTGAGCCTGGTAGAGCCGAATCTGTCCCTCACATTTTATTTGAGTGTCAAAGTGTACAAATATTATTTACTTCCATCTTGCTTCAGATTTCGTTTGACGGCACAAGATCTATATGCCGCCCTTGCTGACAAGAGATACGATCGAGTATTTCAAAACTAGTGCAAGAAGGCGCAAATCAAGAAAAACTTGAGAAGTAAGAGGTGGAGGCGGTCCAACAAATAGAAGTCCGGGATCAACATGGTCCTAGTTTTATTACTGTTACCAAGACGTTTATCGATTACAGCGAGACGCTGTATATTTTTAAACTGCAGAGGTGTAACTATAAATTGAGTGCCAACCTACATCAAATTATGTATAGCGCGGCCATTGTCAATTGCCCTTCCACGCTCTTCTAGAATAAGATGCGCGCCAGCTCGCTTGCGACGCTAACCAATAATAACTAAGTATAGAGATGCGCGGACAGCGTGGCGCGCGCCAGGAGTGGGTACTCCACCGCGGTGAAAGACGCACGCGCTCTGTGGTACGGATTCGTGCGCCGCCCGCGTGCCGCTAATACACTTTCTAACTAACTTCTGTCACTAGTATAAGTTCTGCTGTAGTTATTATTCCTTCTGTCCAATGTACGCTTATATACCGTTACTTGTGCGCGTTATACATCTACTTACTACATAGCCGTCTTAACTCGTAAGAAGCCCGACTACATCTGTTGTATAATTACAATTCGTTTGTACCAGAACTTGCTCTAGTTTGTCACCCCCATTTAAATCAAAATGATTGGGAAGAACTCGTGAATTTCCCGAGAGTACATGAAGGTTTTAATAGTGCTCATGTACTTGATATACTAAACTTGTATATATGGGAACTAGAGAGCAGATCAAAAAAAATACTTCAAAAATATTGAAACAATTGATGACAGCCACTTTAATTTTTGGACAGTTTTAAAAATCTGTTTATGAGTATTCTACCATATACACCATCACTTTGTAACAGGACTGATCATCCTGCTAATAACACAGGTCTGCATGTAAAAAACTGCATAGGGTTTTTATATATTTTCTTATAGATTTTCACGTGGCAAAACTGAAAAAAATACAAAAAAAAATCCATCACGTCATAATTTTTTTTTTTGCTATACTTAAGTTTTTGTTCATGGTTAGCGTTACTAATACGAAAGGCTAAATACATTTATTAGTGGTAAGGTTGAGCATGATGTTTTGACTTGTTATCTAGAGTACTAAGAATAAATATACTCGTAAACAAGTTGCTTTTGAATTAGAACATGTTTCAACAAGCTTCATTCAGTACCTTGCTCTAAGTTGATTTAATACTATCAGTACACATTAAGCATTCGAACGTTACTGGCTATCTTATTATATTGTATTTTTCTGTCATTATTTCTGGGACATGGCTCACAGAAGTTGTATTATTTCTCTTATTATTATTATTATATTATTGTACTAGCTTCTGCCAGCGACTTCGTTCGCGGATCATGTCGCTTATACCAGCGACGGCGGGTCGTCATAATCAAAGATCTTTTCCCTCACTGCTCTGCTCCCATTGATTGTAGCGTGATGAAAAGTATACTATAACCTGCTCAGGAGTATGAATAATAATTGTACCAAGTTTGGTTAAAATCCGTCAAGTAGTTTTTGTTTCTATAACGGTTATACAGACAGACAGACAGACAGAGNTTGTATTATTTCTCTTATTATTATTATTATATTATTGTACTAGCTTCTGCCAGCGACTTCGTTCACGGATCATGTCGCTTATACCAGCGACGGGGCGGGTCGTCATAATCAAAGATCTTTTCCCTCACTGCTCTGCTCCCATTGATTGTAGCGTGATGAAAAGTATACTATAACCTGCTCAGGAGTATGAATAATAATTGTACCAAGTTTGGTTAAAATCCGTCAAGTAGTTTTTGTTTCTATAACGGTTATACAGACAGACAGACAGACAGAGAGACAGATAGTCAAACAGACAGACAGACAGACGGACAGACACAGACAAAATTTCTACTGATTGCATTTTTGGCATCAGTGTCGATCCCTAATCACCCCCTGATAGTTATTTTGGAAATATATTTCATGTACAGAATTGACCTCTCTACAAATTTATTATAAGTAATAGATTATTTCTAAATTTTGTTTTGATTTTGCAAAATAACTATACGTGATGGGATATTCTGATAGTCATTTTTAGAATCTGTGACCTTTAAAATATATAATTCAGTAAAAATATCCCATGCAGCAAAAAAAAAAATTTTTTTGCAGACCTGTGTAATTAAGGAATTTATTCCACCAAAATAAGAAACAACAAACTTCCGAATGTCAAGAAGAACATAAGTAAGGAAATTGAAAATAGCAAGAGAATGCTTAACTGAAGATTTTGGTCCACTTTACTTGGGCTTAAATCATATCACCAGAGAAAAAGTGGTGTACGAAATCTCAGTGTTCCCACTCATATTATTGTAGGTAGCCCAAATGATCCGGTAGCCATTCTTGTATAGGCGGAACATGTATTTACCTTCAGAAGAGTTCGAATTTCCTCTTTCAAAGAAAAACCTACAGTATCCATAAATTCCGTAATCTGGTGAAGCCTTTTCTTGTAGTATGTATAGACGGCTACATAGTAGAAGTCGTAGGACCGCATGCAGCGACTACTTCGGATGCAACTATTATGCGCAACCTAATGCAAGAAAATTCATGCCCAATTTCGCCAACAGCCCCTAAGTTACGGGATCCCCTGAACAAGTTTGGAAGAACGTTAGAAGACGGTTTCGTTTCCACCAACCCTTAGGGGTCAGAATATGGCTGAAATAACAAGTTAACTTTACGTCAAAGAACAGGCAACTGTTTTTCCTAGCCCGTGTATTATTAAAGAACAATAATTTCGCGTACTGCTGCCCACGGCAAAATTTATGTAAAAAAAGAAGAAAGAATTCCACATATTCGCATCCGTTCTGAGGCTGATATCGAACAACTCAAACTAGATATGTTAGCCGATTCATTAGAGAACATTGTTAAATACCTACTTACCATATACCATCACTTTTGTACCTAATTATTAATATTTTTAGTTTTTATTCACACTGCCAGCAATTTGAAGTACCTACTCGTCTTCCTAACTCACTTATCTGTAGATTTACCAAATGCTACTTTATTTTATTCACATAGTCACTTATCTGAATTACCTGCAGTTGCTGCTATTTATTGACCAAAAGCGATTGAAAGGACAAGGTTCAAGAACAATAAAACGTGTTGAAGAAGAAGGACCAATTAGAGATGTAAAAGACTTAGATTTTAATAACATTTAAACAATATGTTGACCTTACGTTATGTAGAGTTTCTACTCTACAAGTCTAACCTTCTTGGTTAATCATATCGGCTTTATTATTTTTCTTTATATTTTTTGATTTTCAGAAATCGAATGTCATTCACTCTTGACAAAAAATGATGAAAATTTTTTAAGTCAGTTGTCGATTAATTTTCAACAGAAAAATGTCTATTATAATTTAGAGAGAAAATACCAAAATTTTGAGTTTTGACTTTCCATGTATAAGTGATTTCATGAGAATTCTGGTGCGTATCATTCAATTATGGTTTCTTTCTTGTGATTACGTCCATTTGATTTGATTTTAACAAGAAAAGTTTGTCTTTAGGTATAAAACCAACAAAATATTGGCTTCATTAGAACTGCTTCAGAGAAGATTCACTAACCAAAATTATTATTGGGTTCAGATCAATTTAAGCTTGGCTTTATCTGGAAAACCGGTACGTAAGTCGATATAGATATTCAATCGGGTGAATTGATTATTCAATCTATGCTAGGTTCTTATAGTATATGTTTTGATTATAGATTCACGTCGGTTTTCCGGAGGGGATAGATTTCAAAAATAAGGAATCACTCATACCCACAAGGTATTTCTTCCACCTGAAATTTATCCGGCTGGTTTGCCGGAAGAGATTCTTTTCCTTACCGCGTTCTTTCAAGAGTTCGTACCTGTGACAAGACCGAAAGGGATTCTTTTTCTTTCCGCTGTCTTACAAGAGTTTGTACCGGTGACAAGATCTATTTTTATTTTCTTGACATCGTTCGCGTTAACCTCCTGTATTCCGCGCGTATATTTTTATTTTTGGCTGCATTTTTTCCTTTTTATTAGGGTTCCGTAGTAAACTAGGACGTAGTTCCGTAGTAGACTTTTATTTTATATAATTCAGACAAATGATGTAATTTTTATATTTACCTCATTGCAAAACATGTTATATTTAGTCTGATTGATCAATCATACTTCCCTAAATTTATTTATTGCCAATCGACAACAACTTAATGTTTTAAGACAACTTACTTAAATTAAAAATTTAAATTATATTATTTAAATATTTTTTTTTTCATATTATAATTGTTTAATTTTTTATAAATTATAAAACACTCAATAAATTATTAAATAATGTAGCAAAAAGTGTTTTTTTTTGTTTCACAGCCTTTTTCGCTACAGTTAGTATTACTAACGTAATAACGTAGTTTCAGATTTGTTAATTGCTTCATTAAATAAGGCTGTCGATAATAATTCTATACTAGTATATTACTCAAGTAAAGTCAACAGAGTCGTTTGCCTTTGCGTTGTTTTATTTTGGGGCCTCCATTATGGCAGCCAATATAATTTACACTTCTTCTACACCAATCGAGAAATTGCGTGGAGCAGAGAATTACTCTACATGGAAATTCTTGATGAAAATTACTCTCATTCAAGAGGACTCATGGGAGTACGTAGAGGGAGGAGCGGATACAAAGGCGGCGGTCTATGCAAAGAAATCGCTCAAACCTTTGGCAAAAATAAGCATGTCAGCATGCTCAACAGCTTGTGAGCTTCGCAGGTGAGAAATACAAAGCATGCAAAGGAAACGCGGACTTTGAGTAAAACCTATGAAAGTAAAAGTTTATCTCGCAGACTAGGACTGATGCGCCACACTGTATAGTGCATGTCAAAGTATGGATATTTAGATACTGAAGCTAACGGAATTATCACAACAGTTGACAGTGTCGGTGAGCCACTCCACGATGGAATTCTTAGCCATTGTCATGCTAAGTGGATTGCCAGATGATTACGATCTTGGGGTGAAAACTGCTTGGATCACTTCATATTGAAACCAGATAAAACTAAGAAAACTGTCTCAATTGTTGTGCTGAACACAACTATTACTGATCACTCTATGATATTCCTTAAACTACCTAATGTTATAAATACTTATCAATGCCTTAAAACCAAAAATCGCATTTACTTAGATAAAGCAATAACCACCTTAAAGGAAAACAAATGACGACTTTTATCAATTTTTAAACTGACTTAAAAAAAAGTATAGCACTAAGCGTACAAACAGTCTTAAAAGTCGGTAATTTCCTAAGCTACCTAAAAACCTATAAAAGTTAGCGCAAAGATATCTAATTGTATTTTTAGACGCCAATAGAGGAAAGAAACCCAAAAAATATAAAGAGACAGCTTTGCAGAGAAGATTTGCACTTAATGTATAGATGGGAGTAGTCGATAACCATTTAATTAGCGCGTGTATCTTGCCTCCTGACTTGAAACGATATTGAAGGAGGTTTTTCCTCATTTTGCTGACGAAAAGTTCAACTTAGATATCGATTCACCCGCTGATGAACTGTACACGAGTGCTGCAAACAGAATAACAGTGGGGAATCATATCTATATATATAAAAGAAAGTCGGGTTTGTTCAAACACTTATATCTATATATCTATATATATAAAATCTATATATATAAAAGAAAGTCGGGTTTGTTCAAACACTTATAACTCGAGATCTGCTGGACCGATTTTCATGGTTTTTGGTTCGTTGGATTCGTCTCCGCCCCGAATAACAGAATACATCTTAAAAACAATAAAAAAATACGAATACATAAAAAAAGAAAGATTTTACTTAAAACGTTCATTTTTTTCGTACCTGTCAAATACTGGGTTATTCTCAAACTGCCCCATTCTTTTGTTTAGCAAACGCGAACATCGATTCTCAAATACATCCACGGCATTTTTATTTAGAAATAAATATTACAGTAAAAAGGTACTTCATTTTGACCCACGAATACTTCAAATAGTAAATTATTTTAAATATTTTTATATATCAATGTTCCCCACATATTGTCTAGATTTCATTACTTTTTAGAGATAAACAAGCAGCTCCATAGAGACTTGGCTGGTTTTTTACAGTATGTTTTTGGTGGGATAAATATTACAGTAAAAAGGTACTTTAAGTTTCATTTTGACCCACGGATACTTCAAATAGTAAATTATTTAAAATATTAAAGAAAAAGAGGAGGATATATATTAAAGAAAAAGAGGAGGATATACCAGGGCTTTTCAACTATTACCAACAATTACACACGTACATCATCTACCTACGAAGTAAGTACGGGAAGAAATTTTTCGAAATCATGAAAAACTGGGATGCCCCCTAGCCATAGGGTACATTGTATCAGACGAAGTAGACGACATGGGCTTTAACACACTGAGAGATTCTTTAATGAAGGAACTATTTGAAACAATCGATACGTATGAAATGCCCGGAGATGGATCGACTTAGCCACTACCCAAAGTTTCTCACGAACCAGGGACCAAGCTGCCCACTTATCACTTTTCTTCTCCAACTTAGCAAAGAATTACGGACATCCAATACTCACACCAGTAGACGGAATTGCAAAGTTGAGAGAAAATTCGAAGAAGGAAATTTAAGAGTTGAAGATCAAATCGCAATGAAGACGTTACGGAAGTTCCGTCAGACTTACATATTGTAGAGTTTCTAACTCTACAAGTTTAGCCTTTTTGGTTAGGCATATTGGTCTTATTATTTTTAATATTTTTTTGATTTTTAGATTTCGAATGTCATTCAATCTTGACGTGCTGTAAGATTTTTTTTCATCTCAGTTGTCGATTGGATTTCNTTTTTTTTTTCTAGAAAGAGGGTATTTGTAGAGTTTCTAACTCTACAAGTTTAGCCTTTTTGGTTAGGCATATTGGTCTTATTATTTTTAATATTTTTTGATTTTTAGATTTCGAATCTCATTCAATCTTGACATGCTGTAAGAAATTTTTTCATCTCAGTTGTCGATTGGATTTCATTAAAATAATAATGTTTATTTCAATTTAGAAAATAAATACCTAAATTCCGAGTATTGGGTTTTGATGCAGGATGCATAAGCGATTGATTCCGTGAGAATTCTGGTAAAATAGTAAGGAGATAATATTGAATAACAATTTACAGCACTGATATAACAGTTTCAGTTTTATTTCAATTGGTTATTACAGGAAAAACCGGTACGTATGTCATTATAGNGATTTTTAGATTTCGAATCTCATTCAATCTTGACATGCTGTAAGAAATTTTTTCATCTCAGTTGTCGATTGGATTTCATTAAAATAATAATGTTTGTTTCAATTTAGAAAATAAATACCTAAATTCCAAGTATTGGGTTTTGATGCATGTTGCATAAGCGATTCCGTGAGAATTCTGGTTCGTATCATTCAGTTATCGTTTCTTTCTTATTATTGTGTTTCTTTGATTTGATTTATAACAAGTAAATTTTGTCTATAGGTAAAATAGTAAGGAGATAATATTGAACAACAATTTACAGCACTGATATAATAGTTTCAGTTTTATTTCAATTGGTTATAACAGGAAAAACCGGTACGTATGTCATTATAATTATGATATCGGATATATTGATTCTCAAGTCTGTACTAGGTTCTTATTAGTGCATTTTTGCTTCTAGATTCACATCGGTTTTTCCGGAGGAGTTTCGTACAACGAAATCTCTTTTATAAAATATTTCCTTGGAGTGTAATCCTGCAGGTTTGCTAACCAGATTTTCCCTACTTTTTCTTTAACATTACTTCATCAAGTGATGGTAAGAATTCCAAAAGTTCGGTGACAAGAAGTGTCTATTAACGGCGTTCGCGGTCAGTGGATATTCTTGAGGCTGGTCGCCCTTATTTCACTGCGTTATTCTTCCGGTGGAGTTTTATTATTACATATTAAAATATAGTCTAGGAAAACATTTTTAAAATTCTTTGAGTTAAATTATTATAGCTATTCCAATTGTGATGATGCGTTTAATATATTTTAGCCGTCGACTTATTTAAAAATATTACGTATAGTTATTATTTAAAAATATTACGTACAGTTTGATTGCAATCACACGTACTGAATTTCCAAAATCACACCTGTTTATATGTATTTTTTGCACAAAAAAAACATTTTTAAACGCGTTATATTTTTACTTCTTTCTTGAATAAATAATTAAATAAATAAACCTTTTCTAGTCGACAACTTATCCCTTTTTATATTTTTGTTAAACTTTTTTATTTATTGACGACTTTTTTTATTTTTAATGTCAAATTAAATAAGTTATTAAATCATGTAGCAAAAAGTGCTTTTCTTTTTTATTTCACAGCCTTTTTCGCTACAATATGTTCCTTCTACAAGAAACGAGGTCATTATCCAAACCACACAATATCTGGACATATCGGTCAAGTTCTTAGAAGCTGTCTTACAGATTCAAGACTCCCCACAAAACGAGAACTTCCCCTAATTCCCTTAAGTGATTGGGGATCGATTTATCTTGAGAAGAACCATGATCTGGCCTTAGAGATCGATGAAAAAGAGCTATTATAAAAGACACAGCATGTTCTCCTCCTAGGGAAGAATGGTTCATCCCCTATGATCCTTGTGCATTCAAGATACTATATGGGCAAAGGAAACCCCAGAGTTCAGGAACATACGAACCCAGAGTTCAGGAACATACGAACCAAGAGTCCTCGCCCGGTACCTCAAAGGGGATGAAGGAGAACTTGCAAGGAAGATAAATGAACAAGAGCAGCTATTTTTAATTTAAGTTTGTAAATATATTTAATATTATGTGGTAATTCTTTGAAAATAAATACTCGATTACCTATACAAAGAAAAAAAATATTTTTATATCTCAATGTTCCCCACGTAAAAAGCAACGAAATATTAAAATACGAAAGTTTCATTTTTTTCCATAATATCTTGCTGAGGAACAGTCGGTATAAAAATATAAAGTATAAAGTCACTCAAGGGTCGGACCTTCCGTGTTATTTGTTTTCGCGTCTAAAAATCAAAAATGTAGTCTATTACAAGGTGCTACAATAAATGGCAAATAAAGAATCTTGAATAATTATAAATATATTTTTAATATGACCATGTGATATTGCCTTTAAGGCGGAACAAAGTTCGCCGGGTCAGCTAGTATATGTATAAAAAAAAGGTTTGAATGGTGACATTGTTACTTAACAATTTGTGACAAATAAAAAAAACATGCTGAACCAACATCCGCAGTCGGTTGTATTTTCGAATTCGCACCGAAGAAACTGCGCCCGTATACAAGAAGAGTCAAATGAAAGAGTGTATGTGACCCTAGTCAATTTCTTCGAAGATTACAGAGGACGAATAATATAATTAATGCAGCAGAACAGATGAGGGTAACTTTCACCTCCAGGGTTACAAAAATAGAAGTTAGAAAACGCATGCGTAAATGCATTGAGAGTCGAAGGGCCCATTTTGAACAACAATAACCTTCAAAAAAATGTCGCGCACCCATGGTCAATGCGAGAAATATGGCTTGGCATTTATGAAATGCCGCATGACCAATACTTTGAGACTTTTAGATCGCAACCGTGGTACACTGTTTTTTTTTAAGTGGGGGGAAATAAAAAATTTTCAGTATTCAGTTTTTTTTTCGCCCTAAGCGTGCGTCACGTCACCCACGTCTCACGACTAGGTACAAGAAGAATAATGTACCATTTTCCATCAAAAACAGAAGAAAATGTCTGAACATTTTTAATTTCTTTTGCCGCGTATTGTAATAGAATGTCAATATAACTTTAAAACTTAACAAAGTATGGGAAAAAACAAGAGTTGCGATTCCTATTCGATACCAGACAGATTATATTATTTTTTTACCCCCGACGGAACGGAGCAGGTATTTTATAACAAGGGCTCATACAGAAAAAGAAAAACAGTAAACTACGTAAATTGTTCTAAAGATATGGTATCAAACATTTTAAGCATTTCAAAACTATTGAAAACTTGCCTAGAAAAAACAGAACAAGGAAAACTACTCCGCGAGAAGACTTGCACTTGTGTTTTTTTGTGCCAAAAAGGCACAAAAAAACATTTATGGGATCAGAACTCATCCGTTCGGAGTTATCTGGCGCAGAAGGAACGACGGGTGTATCTGCAAGAACTACCTATCAGACGAAGACTATGTGAGGCAAACTTGTATGGTAGTGTCACGTAAGGTACCCCTTTTG
The DNA here is from genome assembly GCA_002382865.2 of Heliothis virescens. Classification (NCBI taxonomy): domain Eukaryota; kingdom Metazoa; phylum Arthropoda; class Insecta; order Lepidoptera; family Noctuidae; genus Heliothis; species Heliothis virescens. The sequence continues at coordinate 2,541,415 of NWSH02000323.1, forward strand.
AAAAGTGAAAATATGAACGCTAGACTGGCGTTTGCTAAAAATATATATGAACTGGACAGAAAGAGAATAGAAAAATGTGCTATAGGCGAAACCAAAATTGAATTTGAACAATTCGGACGAAAAACAATATGTTAGACGCCCCCCGAACAAAGAAATGCATCCTTAGTATACTAAAAACGTTGTCAAACATGGAGGTGGAAATATCAGAGTATGGGGCTCTTTTTTCAGCTCTGTCACAAAGATAGATGGCAACATGGATAGACTCCAGTATAATAATATTTTAGAAGGGACCATGGTAACCTATGCCAAGAAAAAATTACCAGAACCTTTGATTTTTCAACATGACAATGATCCAAAACAAACGGTTGTTTACTTTAAAGCGTACTATTATATACGTAGGTATACAAATGTAAATTAAATAACTTTACAAAAACTGACAGCGTTTCCCAAGAATGTCCAACTTTCTACGTTGGTAACCAGTTTCCAAAACGACCAAGAGGGATACATTCATATCATATGTGCAACTGCTTCAAAGACGATTTAAGAGATAACTTTGCCATCTACAGTAGAAAAATATACATTGTGCACTGATTATAGAATGCATGAAGATTATCTATGAAAAAAAAAACGTATCTATTATCTACAACTAGCCAAAATACAAACACTTTTCGGCAACAAAAAATAACTTTGTTTCTCATACAAATACCTATGTGAATAACAAAGTAATAGTTTGTGGTCTCACACATTTATTGTAGGGGGAAACTTAATTTTTTTTTAAATTTTAGTATTTGTTGTTATATATAGGGGCAACTGAAATACATCATTTGTGAAAATGACAGCTTTCTAGCTACCACGATTTATGAAATACAGCCTGAAGACAGACAGACAGAGAGCTAGGCTTAGTAATAAGGTCCCATTTTACCCTTTGGATACGGAACCTTAAAAACGTTAGCTAGACCGTATACCTACTAGGCCTAGGCACAAAAATCCTCCATAAAACTCCTTTACGCTTCAGGTGTAGCACCAGAACAGGGTGACCTGAAAAACAAGTTATTCTGCTCAGAAATCTTTCTTAAAATGTTGACTGACATTTTCTGACGGTATCATTAAAGTTTAATTACAAAAATGCCTATGTAACACAAGTGTTACACATTTCAGAGATCCATACTTGATAAAAAATAAATAAATAAAATTGAAACATACATGCCTCGCTTCATATTGAGGTTGATGGTGACCCAACAATTTTTCTCATCTTCAAACAATATTCATTTACGTAAGAAACTCCTTATGCATTCCGTAGTAACTTTTGCATAACTTAGTAATCTTAACTGCATAGTAAGAATAAAATGTAAGTTTTGTTTTTTTGCTGTATATTGTCTGTGCTCTATGCCTCATGATTGACAGCAATCCAACCTCTTATTCCTCTTTTTCCTTTGGTGCCTCTTCATTCCTGAAGGTTGGCTGTTAGTTTTTTGTACTCCTGTCAGTCTATAGCCAGTTGGAATAGCTGCTCGACAGAGGCAATTCCGGTCCACTCCTGTATGTTCAGCAACCATGATTTCCTGCGGCGTCCAGCGGGTCTCTTACCCTTCACCACAACTTATGGTTGATAGTATAGATGACCACCATCCATTATCAGAATACCAAGATGGAGATCCATGATACACAACACATTCTAACATCTTTGATTGTATTTTAAAATGCCTTTTTGATTGCTGGATATTTTCCTGGAATTGAAACAATATTATATTAATAATATTTCTTACGTACTGCCATGAAACACAAATTGAAAATGTTCACAATATATAACCGAAGAAAACCAAAAAGAATACATGTAACGACAAATACATATATGATAGACAGTTGTCAATAATTCCAATTATGAACTCATATAAAATGTAAATGGCCGGCAAAAAAGCACATCTGAAGCTGTCTGGGTAATATTCTACTTTTGATTCTTGAGCGGCTTTCTACAGTCTTTCAGTTAGCTGTTCACTTAGAAAATGTCCAAAAAGTGTATTTTACTGCAGAAACGACTGGTACTGAAAAACAAAGAACTGCGGTGGAATGGTCCAGGGTGGTTCAGAGACGGAGAAAACGCTGCCAGCTTGTTTATAAACAGGTCACAGCAGCAGTATGTTTTTCAGCAGGTTTTTATATTAATTTCTTTATTGCCACTCCCCAAAATAATGTTGGCATGAAAAATTACCTTCATTGAACACCATAATTGAAATAGGAAACTGTAGCAGCCGAGTTTTTATAGCAGGATGATGACAGCGATGACATCCTGTTAACCTTTTTCAGGTTCAAAGGGCCCGCAGAAGGCTTTTTCACACACTTAATTTTAGCGGAACTTCGATGAGCAGAACTTCCAAGCAGGTCCAGTTGAGGCAAAAGTTGTCATTTTCTCAACTAAGCGCCTACAAAGCACAACAATCACTATAATTATTATAAATTAATATTTAAGGACGTATTTGTAGTATTGTGTACAATAATCATTTGTCTTTCACCAATTCAGCATTCATTTGTTTGTTATTGTTTTTTTTTTATTGCACAAAGGAGACCAGACAACCACAGATAAATGAAAAGAATGAATGAATGAATGAAAATTCTAGTGTGCCCCTAGAAGTATTGAGTTTAGTCTGGAGACAGTAGTGAGGAACATCAAAGCGTATTCAAAAACAAAAAAATGTTGCCATGTAAAAAGCTATAATGTAAAAGTGGGAAAATTTAAAAGAATTTCAGTAACTATAAAATAATAAAATAAAAGTAGATATGGTCTTCCAGTGATTTAAGCTCTTCTTCGTGGTAGTTTGGCAAGCTTACATTTCGATTTTGAGTTTTTGGTTGAAAATTAATCAAAAATATATTTTGTGATTATTGCTGTGGCCTGGAAGCTAAGCTCAGGCACCATTTCATTTTATAAAAATAAAAACCTTAACTCCATTACAAATGGGTTGTGGTAGTCAGATAGGAAGTTAATACACTGGTTCTGAGCAGCATCCGGTTAGACTGCAAGCCAACCCCAACATACATTGGGAAAAGGCTAGGCAGATGATGATGACTAGTTTGGCTACAGGCGCTAATCTCAACGCCTAAGTTTTTTGGAAATAATACCTACTGACATCTCCCTTCATGTAATGAGTCATTTATCAATTAAAAGGTCTTTTCAAATGCAACATTTCGTATTAACATACCTTCGTCGAAGTCTTGATACTTTACAATCTAGAGCTTATTTAAGATCTGGCGGCACTACCGTGCCCCCGCCAAGAAGAGCCAAGTGAAGCGCAAGGGCACTACCCATCTTTTCTAGAAGTGTTTCAACGTTTTTGAACCCTCCTACAGTTGGTTTCCGATGTACCAGATAGTTCATATTCTCAGGATATGATGTCAATAATAGAGTTACTAAACATACAAAATATCAATTATATAGCTCTTAGACTTTATTTAGGTGTATCTGAAATACACCGATTTCGTCACTGACACACTGATGATCATCAAAATGTTTGGCTACTTCTTGAAGTGCTAGGAAGCTGAAATTTGGTATGTGAGCTCAGTTTAATCAAGAACCAACTTTCACCCCCCCATTCCCTAAAATTAGGGGGTAGAAATTTATATGAGACTTCAAATTGTTAGGGTACTTCGACTAACTATACAAAGTTCAGTATACGACACTACCGTGCGCCCAGAAAAACTTAAAATTTGCCTGGCAGCTTACAAAAAAATCTGAAATCTCACCAAAAACATTTCATGTAAAATGTAGGCAGGAAGACCACATCAAGTTTACCCAGTAAAAAAGATATCAGATCTCATGTTGAACCAAGCTTCTGAATCTACACGGCCTAACTCTTCTGACCATACATTTTAAATACCAATAAAAATGTATGGCTTGGCTGTTTCCTTACTTCAGAAAGTAAATATACCTACGCATTACCTCCACGACACTATCGAAACAGCGCAGGTACCTATTACTTAATGCTAAAGGTGAGGATGGCCAAATGCTCATTCTTCTTTCAAGTTTCCATGTCCAGCGATGCAGGCTGTGCGTTGCTCCTCAGTCAGGATAAAGGATTTTATACAGGGTTTCTTTTGAAGTAAGGGTCAAATGGAACAGGGGTGTTGACAGAGTCATTTACAAACTTTTTGACTTCAGAATGTGGGTCAAATTTTGGAGTATCGTGTCCCGTTTTTACCCTTTGGCAACGGAGGCCTAAAAATGCAATGGCTAATAAATAAAACGAAACATGAATATATATTTTTTATTTAATACATACAAGGGGAGGTTCTTAAATGTAGATACAGTATGAATGACAAACCAATGTTACGAGACGACAAAAAGTTTCGCAAAAAAACTATACAATACAGGTTCAGCACATAAATGGATTAAGTTTACCTTTTAACATAAAATCATAGTAGCCGAACAGATATACTAAAAATAATTCTTTATCCTTAAATGTATTTTGATGTTTAACAATTTAATATGTTGGCAAAAGTATGCAATTTTATAAATACATATAAATTATGCCGATTGTCGGCCACCGCGGCTTTTCTCATATAAGATCAGCCAGCTGCGCAGGACATATTACAGTGCACAAGTATTTGCGCAGACACAGGTGCACTCTCTATTCCCTCACTCTCTTAGCTTGATGGGACGGCAATCCAACACGACCGGAGAGAGAGAAGGCGCAGGACCGACATTAACGTGCTCTCCGATGCACGGATAATTAAAATTAATATAACATAAGAACTACATTGCAATTGAAAAACATTTAACTTAAAAAAATATCGTAAAATCTTAAGTGCATTTTTAAATATTTGTATGATTACAAATGGGATGATAAACGTACAACTATATGAGAGATCATACGCATAAATACGTCACGACGATGCAAAATGCAGACTTCGAAGCAACCGGACATGGGTGTTTCGGAAAGTTGCCCGAATGCCGTCATTGTAGCGTCTGCAGCAAGGATACGGAGCTGCACACGGTGGTGGAATGCCAAGCTTGGGCAGCGCAGCGCAGCGCCGTGATCCAGCACCGGTGGTGGATGCTGCGGGAAATCTTTCGCTGCCGGCCGTCGTGACCTGCAGCGGCAGCGAAGAAGGTTGGAATGCCGTAGCCTCCATTTACGAGGATGCGATGGTCGCAAAGGAGACGGCGGAAAGAGAGAGGAGAGGCTGTTACCCCTCCCCCCGCCCGCAGCAGATGTAGTGGGCGTCGCAGGGTGGCTGATCTCCGGCCACCTTACGGCGCGGCCTGCGGGCAACAGACTATATAGAGGTGTCTGTCGTCCGAACAGAAACAGGCCTCGAGATGGTAGCGTAGTGTTGCGCTCGCCTCTCCCTAGTGCTTACTGCGGCCGTTGGGTGACGGCCGCAGAGGGTGGCGGGGCCCGCTTTCAAACATCTGGCGGGCCAATACCTGGAGGTGGTTCTTAATTCGTAAAAGTCTGGCCCACCCTTCCACCGAGGTGGATAGTAGACCATGACGATTATCCCCTCGTTAAAAAAACTTATCAGTATCGAGCATTGTAGCTTTTATGAGCTCGTGAAGACTGGCAGAGGTATTAGCTTGTCAGCCGAAACAAAAACTTAACGTGCTAACTGCTAAAGCACAATTTATGTAGCAAGCTTACGCAAGCTTGTAACGACTGCCAACGATGTTGGTTTCGACAGCCGGGTCTTTCATGTCCAAGTTCTCCGTCAACAAAAATATCTAAATAATTTTGTATGAGTTTATCATATGTTGTTTCTTCAAATATGTATAAACAGTAGATATGTTTTTATCTTATTTGTTGATTCTCTATGTTTTAGAAGTTGTTTTCCGATTCATAATTTTACCTTTGGTTCGTTGTCTCCGGATATAACACGGCAAAAAATCCTAGCACTTACATATAGCTCAGCTCATATCATGATTTTGAATTTTTTTTTTATGGAAACATTCATTCGTTCTTTCGTTCATGAAGCGATCGGTACTTTGCTACGAGGTGGTGATCGCCAAAATTGCCGCTTCATGGTTAAACAGGTGATAAGATTTACCTGCCTGTTAATGTTAACTCATTGTCGGTGAACTTGGACCCTGACGTGCTGTCCGAGGCACGGTTAAAGCGAAAAGACCAACTCATAATCATATCCTTAAGTATTGTTTTAAATAACATACTCGAAATATATCTTAAACATATTCGAAATATGATATCTAATAACACACCATGAAGAAATAGATTACGAAAAATAGCCCTCATCAAAACCTAGTTTCTCGTTGGCATTCAGGACGTTTGCTGTCCAATAAACATTGTACGTGACGACTGAGTACCGTAGAGATTCCAGGTTAGACTTAGGCGTCGAGCTGACGACAACTCGTAACGTCTCTCGACGTTATAGCGGTAGACAGCAGGCTCTTGACGTGCTGTCCATGGTATGAAAGTATAACAGTAGTGAGTAGGATATTACAGCTCGAAATCCAGTAATTTTATACTGTCATAAGCAAGCAACTCGTTATTAGATAGTTTATACTAGACAAAGATATTATGTTCGTCAGCCACTGCTATTAACTTCAAGGACAGTGCAGTCAAAAGCACAAAATATGTAGCAGGTTTCTGAAAGCCTGTAACGACTATGAACGATGTTGCTGTCCATAACCGAATAAAGATAGAAAAGACAACATCATAATCATATCCTTAAGTATTGTTTTAGATGACATACTCGAAATATATCCTATGACATAGTCGAAAATATGATATCTAATAACACACCATGAAGAAATAGATTACGAAAAATAACACCTCATCATAACTCAGTTTCTCGTTGGCATTCAGGACGTTTGCTGTCTAATAAACATTATACGTGACAACTGAGTACCGTAGAGATCCCAGGTTAGACTTAGGCAACGAGCTTACGACAGCTCGTAACGTCTCTCGACGTTGCAGCGGTTGACAGTAGGCTGTTAAACTTGACGTACTGTCCATGGCATAAAAGTATAACCACAGAATAAAGATGTACCAGTAAAGAAGCTAAACCTTGTTGTCAAATTGATGACGTAAGCACCATCGAAGCCGTAGGGTTGTCATTTGGTACTGACTTAAATGCCCATTAAACATTTGTTCCTATTTTGCCCAAATGCTAGCTGGCGCGGTAGCTCTTGACGTGACAGTCAGTACGGAAAGCACTGGTAAAGGTACATAAATGCTCGTCAATGCGCATGCGTGTGTGAGTGTGACGATATGAACTTTGGTAGGTAGCTTCCCAACTGTTCTACATATATTTAAACTGTGGTATAACAGTAGTGAGTAGCTTATGAAAGCTCGAAATCTAGTAATTTCATGCTGTCACAAGCAACTCGTTACTAGATGGTCGATACCAGACAAAGGTGTTATGTTCGTCAGCCACCACTATGGACTTCATGTGCATTGGGCAGTCCAAAAAATATTTGTGGCCACTAAAAGGATGCCAAATAAGGAAGATCTTATTATCATTATCTTCCTGCCCTGTTCCCAATTTTATTTGGGGTTGGCGTGATATGATTTTTGCTTCCATTTCACTTTGTCACTCGTCATACTGACATTCACTCCCTTCTGACACATGTCATCTTTCACGCAATCCATCCATATTTTCTTTCATCCTATCCCTCTCGCTCCATCTACATGCATACTTAACTCTTTGTTGCATGTTCAATCTCTCCTCATTACATGCTATTTTTTTTTGGTGTCGGGTCGGAAAATCCTCATGTACTCCCCCCCTCCACCCTGCGGGAAGGGCGAAGGGGACTGTCAGACTTACTGACCAATAACCAACCCGTGTTCCTCACATACCCGCGTGTTTCATGACAACCGCTTACTTCGCATCTTAAGATTAAGATCATATGACTAATATCTTATGTTAATCTTAAATAGATATTGTACTAAATCATCATACAGTTCATTTAGTTACATGAGTAGTAGAGGTATTTTTTTACTATTACATCGTTTCGCCAGCCAGTACTGCGAGCTCACGCATTAAGGCACCAAAGCATGATATTCCGAGTCGGTAAACGCTCTTGGTAACTGTCACTTGACAGATGTCACAGTTCAGTTTTTCGACGCAAGAGTTGACCTCGGCGGTGTCTCGATAATTTTTAAAAGACATTGTTTTAAAGGTTCATCGTTAATTATTTATAAATATTTGCCTACTGAGGTTACAAGACAGATTTTTTTATAAATACATATTTTAAATGGGTATGTAGACCAATCTTATTTTTAGTTACAGCAACAATATTGCATGAAATTAATTTTCTTTTTAATTTTGTTACAGATAGCATGCAATATTTACGAGATGATTAACCTTAGCGTGTTAATTAATTTATATCATACCAATAGTGCTTTTTATTTCCGAATAATATACACGCCGAGGCCAAAGGTGTGTTCTAGCGTTCTTTGTAAGAGCTTATTGCTATTGCAAGTGAATCTTTTATTCAATGTCAATCAAATTATTTTTATAACTACTTACTTAATCCCCGTATTTTTCTTCAATCCGAGATATATTTTTTATGCCACTTATAAATTATTATTTTTTTTCTTCTTTTTTTTCCTAAATTAATTATATTATCTAACTTAATCATTATTTTCGCGCAGTTCGGGCCGCGCTATATATACGTATACTTAAATGACAGTGATATAGCTAAACAGATGCAACAATCATTTCAGGCACTATCGCAAAATATACTTTGTGAATATGTATTTTAGTAATCCTTTGAGCTTTTCGGTTATATTTTTATTCTAATTAGTTTTCTCGGGGTACATAGGTATATGTTTTATATTCTTATGTTTTTATCTGCTGTCGATCATAAGGCATTTTTGTTCATAAGAATAATCTCGAAGACTGAAGAGGAAACGTAACATGTGGATTACCATATATTTTGTAAAAAATATTAATCAATAAGGCCGAAAATTTCCTAATTGCTAAACTGCTGACAATCGTAAGGCATATTTGTTTGTAAGAAAATTTGTAGAGTTGTTAGATTACTATAGTTTTATTAAACAAAAGACGCAAAAAGACCTTAATGTTTACATACGAAGACTAAGGATATTTAGTTAATTTGTAATCATTTCGCATTCATGATATATATAATTTCTATTATTTCTAATATCGCTCGTTTTCCAGTCGCAGGCAGTGCTATTAATTAATTATATCTAAATGTAAGGCGTAATTCAAATCTATATGTTATTTATATATAGTTCCATTAAAATTAAATTGCAGCGTTATTGGCCAGTTCGAGGTTCCATCTTCGAATAATTTACTTGCCAACAATTTTTCATAATAAGTCCCGTTTATTATTAAAATAACTTATTGACGTTTTTTTATTATTTGTTTTTTTGTTCAATTTTAAAAATCAAAGCCTAAGTTTAAATTTATTTTTACCATCCATTAGACCAGGTTGGCAAGTAACAGTTTTATCACATTCTTCCCATACCCAGGAGGTATAACAGCTAATCGACTTCCTCGCCACAATTGTTAAGAACACTTTTACAATCAAAGGATAAATCAACTGAAATCCGCGATAGAAGAGATAATAAATAATAGCGTCCTAGCCGATTGTCGGCCACGGTGGCTGTTCTCATGGAAGGAGATCAGCCAGCTGCGCAGGACATATTATAGTGCACAAGGATTTGCGCAGACCAGACACAGGTGCACTCCCTCTTCCCTCACTCTCATTGCCCGATGGGACGGCAATCCGACACANCTTAACTCTTTGTTGCATGTTCAATCTCTCCTCATTACATGCTATTTTTTTTTGGTGTCGGGTCGGAAAATCCTCATGTACTCCCCCCCTCCACCCTGCGGGAAGGGCGAAGGGGACTGTCAGACTTACTGACCAATAACCAACCCGTGTTCCTCACATACCCGCGTGTTTCATGACAACCGCTTACTTCGCATCTTAAGATTAAGATCATATGACTAATATCTTATGTTAATCTTAAATAGATATTGTACTAAATCATCATACAGTTCATTTAGTTACATGAGTAGTAGAGGTATTTTTTTACTATTACATCGTTTCGCCAGCCAGTACTGCGAGCTCACGCATTAAGGCACCAAAGCATGATATTCCGAGTCGGTAAACGCTCTTGGTAACTGTCACTTGACAGATGTCACAGTTCAGTTTTTCGACGCAAGAGTTGACCTCGGCGGTGTCTCGATAATTTTTAAAAGACATTGTTTTAAAGGTTCATCGTTAATTATTTATAAATATTTGCCTACTGAGGTTACAAGACAGATTTTTTTATAAATACATATTTTAAATGGGTATGTAGACCAATCTTATTTTTAGTTACAGCAACAATATTGCATGAAATTAATTTTCTTTTTAATTTTGTTACAGATAGCATGCAATATTTACGAGATGATTAACCTTAGCGTGTTAATTAATTTATATCATACCAATAGTGCTTTTTATTTCCGAATAATATACACGCCGAGGCCAAAGGTGTGTTCTAGCGTTCTTTGTAAGAGCTTATTGCTATTGCAAGTGAATCTTTTATTCAATGTCAATCAAATTATTTTTATAACTACTTACTTAATCCCCGTATTTTTCTTCAATCCGAGATATATTTTTTATGCCACTTATAAATTATTATTTTTTTTCTTCTTTTTTTTCCTAAATTAATTATATTATCTAACTTAATCATTATTTTCGCGCAGTTCGGGCCGCGCTATATATACGTATACTTAAATGACAGTGATATAGCTAAACAGATGCAACAATCATTTCAGGCACTATCGCAAAATATACTTTGTGAATATGTATTTTAGTAATCCTTTGAGCTTTTCGGTTATATTTTTATTCTAATTAGTTTTCTCGGGGTACATAGGTATATGTTTTATATTCTTATGTTTTTATCTGCTGTCGATCATAAGGCATTTTTGTTCATAAGAATAATCTCGAAGACTGAAGAGGAAACGTAACATGTGGATTACCATATATTTTGTAAAAAATATTAATCAATAAGGCCGAAAATTTCCTAATTGCTAAACTGCTGACAATCGTAAGGCATATTTGTTTGTAAGAAAATTTGTAGAGTTGTTAGATTACTATAGTTTTATTAAACAAAAGACGCAAAAAGACCTTAATGTTTACATACGAAGACTAAGGATATTTAGTTAATTTGTAATCATTTCGCATTCATGATATATATAATTTCTATTATTTCTAATATCGCTCGTTTTCCAGTCGCAGGCAGTGCTATTAATTAATTATATCTAAATGTAAGGCGTAATTCAAATCTATATGTTATTTATATATAGTTCCATTAAAATTAAATTGCAGCGTTATTGGCCAGTTCGAGGTTCCATCTTCGAATAATTTACTTGCCAACAATTTTTCATAATAAGTCCCGTTTATTATTAAAATAACTTATTGACGTTTTTTTATTATTTGTTTTTTTGTTCAATTTTAAAAATCAAAGCCTAAGTTTAAATTTATTTTTACCATCCATTAGACCAGGTTGGCAAGTAACAGTTTTATCACATTCTTCCCATACCCAGGAGGTATAACAGCTAATCGACTTCCTCGCCACAATTGTTAAGAACACTTTTACAATCAAAGGATAAATCAACTGAAATCCGCGATAGAAGAGATAATAAATAATAGCGTCCTAGCCGATTGTCGGCCACGGTGGCTGTTCTCATGGAAGGAGATCAGCCAGCTGCGCAGGACATATTATAGTGCACAAGGATTTGCGCAGACCAGACACAGGTGCACTCCCTCTTCCCTCACTCTCATTGCCCGATGGGACGGCAATCCGACACAACCGGAGAGAGATCAGGCGCAGGACCGACATTAGCGTGCTCTCCGATGCACGGGTGAATCAATCACCAACTTCCAACTCCGGGCTGCTTTGTGAAAGTTTCTAAAACCCACATAGCGATTTCGGCCCGTCCCGGGAATCGAAACCGAGACCTCGTGGTCAGCAGTCGGCTATGCGACAACTTGACCAACGAGCAGCTTTAAATTAATTAATATTGGAAAGACTTTGTGAACGAGCGAGATGTTTGTGCATCTAATTCAGATTTACAATAACGCCGCTTTAATTTTAATGGTCTTCGATCAAAGGCGCAAAATTCCTATCCAATAAACCTACTTGATATTTTTTTAATGTTTAAATCTATTTCATGTACCTACTTATTTTATCTTTCTTACAGTTATATTTTTTCGCCTTTTTTTTGTTTTTATCTTTTTTTGTATTTTAATGTATTATATATATTTTTTTGTATTTTAATGTATTATATATATTTTTTTGTATTTTTGTTTTTTAAATATTTTTTTATATTTTTTTGTATTTTAATGTTTTATATATATTTTTTGTGTATTTTTATGTTTTATACATATTTTTTTGTATTTTATGTTTTATCTTTTTTTGTATTTTATTGTTTTTTATGTCTTAATGACTTGTTTTTTTTTGTATTTTGATGTGTTTATATGCTTTTTTTGTATTTTTGTGTTTTGTTTTTTTTGTCGTTTCCATTTTACTAGTTTTTTTTATTTTTACTTTTTTTATTTAGATGGGTTTGGTTACTGATTTCGCTCATGATATTGACTGAAAAAAATATTGTATCTCTATATTTTTTTATACTTCTTCAATTATCTAGATTAATGCACTATTTGATGAGGTCACATCGGGTCAGCAATAACAAGTCAACCGGGCCGAGCGGATTGTGAGGTAGCAGAACAGTTGCCTATTCTAGAATTATCCACCAGATACTAATTAACCGGCCTCGATTACTGTTCATGGCAAAATATAATTACGTCTAATTATTGCTTAAAATTATGAAAGCACTTGAGCATATCTTTGAGGCCAATCACTGCTGCGTTGCAGTTTAAAGGGAGAGTATTCCCTAAATTGGCAAAATGCGGACAAACCTGTTGATGTTGAAGGTGCCGTCATTATTCCCATGTCTATTGCACAATAATACCAGTCCCAATGAAAAAGATACAATAATACTTTCCCTGAATGAGGTATATGTCGTACTTAACCTACGGATAGTGAGTTATAATACAATATATTTTGTAGATACCTGCAAATCTAGGAAGAACCTCTTCTACTGAAGTTTGTTTTTTAAACGGTTTTATTCGTATATATGTGTTACAGATAACTTGATCTTCTTCTTAGCGAGTTTATGGCAGACCAAATGAAATTTAAATTGTGGAGGCCCAATATTTCGCCACGCTCACGACATTGTCAGTGGCGGCTCGTAGATCTTCCGCTGTGCAGCTATTGGGACACATTGGGCAACACAGAAGGTGTCGCATGGTTTGTGGTGCGGCACCACACCCGCATATGTTGTATCTATGTCAAAGACTGGGCGTTCGACTAACACAAAAAATAAGGCCAAGACCAGAAAACCAACCAACTTACTTCCTGGTATTGGATTTGGAGGCAAATTTCATTTTTACAGACAAAGATGTTAATAACTGTACGAAACAAAAAAAAATCAGGTAAGTTTTTGTTTCGTGCAGTTGACATCGGTGTTACGACTCTTCTTATTAAAGTAATGCAGATATTTACAAAAATACTGTTGGAATTCCTCGAGTCCTTTGCTTTTTTGTACCTAAGTATCGAATTATGAAAGGCGTATTTTCAAGTTTAAATTAATATTACTAAGAGCTAATCTATGTCAACCAGAAAATCGCATATGCGACCCAACACAGTTTAAAAATTTATGACGAGTGATAGGCCCGAACTGTCGCATCAAATTCTATTATTAAAACTTAAAAACTAGTTTTCATGAATGGGTTAGATCGTTCTCCTTAAGATATAATATTACCTCATAACATGTAAGACCAGAAAAATACACAACACCTAAAAGCTTCATAAAACTAGAAGTGTGAAATGTCAATATATTTTGACCTTTTAATCATGGAACGTAGATTATATTGTGGGGTTTTTTCAATTTGGCTACAGTTGCAAAAAAAGTAAATATATTTGCATTACACACAAGAATCTTAAGCCTACCTAAGTATACTTTTTTTTGGTAATTTTAGTAGTTTTATTATTTTTTTTGTGCCTAGTGGCCTTTTTTGTTTATTTAACACAAACAGATGAACTTAATTTATCTTACTCTATATTTTTTTGTATTTTTTCCATTTTTATATTTTTTTGTATTTTTTCAATTTTTATATATTTTTGTAGTTGTTTTAGAAATTTTGTATTTTTTTTGAAGATTTAGCTGTTTTTGATTCTAGGACATTTAGGGTTTTTATTAAGTTAACTTAAACAGATTATCTTAATTTATCTTATCCAATTTTTTTTGTACTTTTTCTCATTTTATATATTTTTGTAGATGTTTTAGAAATTTTGAAATGTTTTTGAGGTTTTAATTTTTTTTAATCTTAAACATTCAAATTAATTTACTTAGGGCCAATTCGGCCAAACTGGAGCTAGCCGGCAAAAATATATACCGCCAAAATCGGCGGCAAGTATTCATTCCCGTTTAATGAGCTTCAAGAGCAATCTCATTAATCGGGAATAATTTTTAGTTCACGATACAGAAACACTTTTGGATAATACCCTATTCCAGTTTGGTTCGATTGGCCCTTAAATTCTTAACGTATCCGATTATTTTTTTATGTAAAGAGAGAACATTATAGATATACTTACAGTTAAAATACTACTACACACTGCAACAATCACATTCCTTGGATGACACTCATCGTAAAGTTTTTGTTCAAACTCTTAGCACAAATGTCACAAATTCTCCAGTGATTAGACAATTTCGGTGTTTCTTGCGATGCCTCCAAAAATGTTGTATCCATGTCTTATCCATTTTGTATACGTCCTCGTGAACCTATTGTTATCACCTAGTATTCAGCGGTGAGGATTTTATCGAAATCGTGATTCTTTTGTTTCATCCTCTCACTGTTTCCATTTTTATCCATGCTCATTCCATTTCCATTTACATCCAAGGGCGATTCCATTTAGCCAATCACGCTGGTTAATCTCTTAGTCATCTTTTACGACACCCAAAGAATAGGGGTAGGAGGGGGTATAATTTTGTTCAAGTCATTATGGTGACCACTTGTTACCACGAGAATCTTTGTCATGAAATCCATAATTACTAAATTTCAGATATATATGTAGTAAAGATCATTCATGATATTTATATAGAAAAGGGAAGTACTGAGACACTTGTAAAGTTCATTTCATGGCTGGCCGACGTGACGACTCCTTGTTCATCCGTGGTTAAATGAAGAAAGGTTTTGTATGGTAATATACCAGACAATACCTTGCAAGATTTAAATCACCGTAGGTACTGTAATCTCCTATTCATCATTGATCACAGCAAGGATTCGCAGTAGCGCCTGTCTTATAACCGAAATATTCGTATTTTTGTGGATGTTCTCGTATTGTTTGTCGTATCAGAGTATAGAAAGATATTTAAATCAATGTTAATAGAAGCCATGATAGCTGCATTTGAAATATTTTCGCGGGTGGCCCTTGTTTGTGATCCAGGGGATAAACTGGGGCCCAACCGAAATCTTGGATCTAAATTACTATGAAATTGTTTCTTGCAGTTTTGTTGTGTCGATTGTTGAGTTTCACCTTGCTGAAGAAGAATTTTTCAAACTGGGAATATGTTGAATTTTGTTCCATAGCCGAGTAGTGGTCCCTGAAAATTAAATTCAGATCGAATTAAGCAACGTACTTCCAATTATTTTAACAGTGTACAAATTAATTTCATTTAAAGCCATACTTACATCACAAACACATCGTGATTACAAGTGAAGGAAAAAGTGCTATTTCTTCGCTGAGAAAATTTCTGAAGTTTCTATTAGTGCACCCAACAGTGCAAAGATCTGTAAACAGATGATGAACATATGTTTAAGAGTTTTGTATGTTCTTTAAATTTTAAAAAGCATTTTGTCATGATACAATACTTACAAACAAAAGAAATTGCTGTTATATGACGTTACTGAAGCTGACGTAGTCTCTAGTTGAAAGCGTGGAACTCAGGAGCAGATCTACTGAAACACGAAAAATAAAAATATTTATACATTATTCCGATAGACTTCTTTAAAATTAATCACTTCTTAATAAACTGGATGTCATGGATACTAAGCACTTTATATCTATTCATATAATTTTGCTATACAGTATTGTAGGTGGTAGATAACCTTAAAAGCTACATCAATGAACTGAATCAATATTCCGCGCTGCGCATATCTGAGATGCGCAGTGCACGTGCGTGTGTTGGATGGCGACTTCAAATTCCTACGCAACTTATTTACGTCACTAATATCACACTCAGTTTTTGCTTTAGAGCATTTTTCACTAAAAACAGAAATGATTGCACATCTGAGGTAGTAGATCAGCTAATATAAAAAAATAAGACCACCGAACGCTAGGCTGACTCCCGGGCGACTGACGAATTCTATGCAATGTGGGGGAATCAATATTCCGCGCCGCGCATATCTGGGCTGCGCAGTGCACCTGCGCGCGCTGGACGGCGACCCAAAATTCCTACGAAACTAAGTTATCTCTCTCTTTGGTCGCGGAACGCCAGTACAGACAAATATGCAATAAAACATTCAACCGTTCTCACCTAACCGATAATGCGTTAGTGCGTCTATCATACCATATACGATACGCTCGACGCTTTTAACGTCAGATATGAACCGACCCTAAGAGTATTTTTCACTTTACACAGTAGTGGTAGCACACTTGAGGTAACAGAATATAAAAAATACGACTACCGAACGTCAGGCAGACTCCCGGGCGACTGACGAATTCTATGCAATGAGGGGGAAATCAATATTCCGCGCCGGGCATATCTGGGCTGCGCAGTGCACCTGCGCGCGCTGGACGGCGACTCAAAATTCCTACGCAACTTATTTACGTCACTAATATCACACTCAGTTTTTGCTTTTGAGTATTTTTCACTAAAAACAGAAATTATTGCACATCTGAGGTAGTAGATCAGCGAATATAAAAAAATAAGACCACCCAACGCTAGGCTGACTCCCGGGCGACTGATAAATTCTAAGCAATGAGGGGGAATCAATATTCCGCGCTGCGCATATCTGGGCTGCGCAGTGCACGTGCGCACAGTGGACGGCGCCAACTAAACACTTAAAATTTCTACGCAACTAATTAACCTCATTAATATATTTCTCTAAGTATTTTTCACAAACAACAGAAGTAATAGCAAGTACACCTGAGGTAGTAGATCAGCGAATATAAAAAAATAAGACACCACCGAACGCTAGGCTGACTCCCGGGCGACTGACGAATTCCATGCAATCAATATTCCGCGCCGCGCATATCTGGGCTGCGCAGTGCATGTGCGCGCGTTGCACGACAACTTAAAATTCCTACACAACTTGTATACCTCACTTATATCACAGTCACTTAAAACAAAAGTGGTAGTACACCTGAGGTAGATCCCGAATATCAAAAATGAGACAACCAGTGCCAGTGTCCGGGGCGCCTAACAATTATATCGATGGACTGAATCAATGTTTCTCACCGTGCATATCTGGGCTGCGCAATGCACGCGTGCGCCAAGGACGGCGACTTAAAATTCCTACGCAACCAATTAACTTCACAAATATCGCTCTTAGTAATTTGTTTAAGCGTATTTTGCACTTTAAACAGAAGTGGTAGCACACCTGAGCTAGTAGACCAGCGAATATAAAAAGTACGACCACCGAACGTCAGGCAGACTCCCGAGCAACTGACGAATTCTATGCAATGAGGGGGAATCAATATTCCGTGCTGCGCATATCTGGGCTGCGCAGTGCATGTGCGCACGATGGACGGCGACGCCTAAACATTTAAAATTCCTATTCAACGAATTAACTCACTGATTTCTCTCTCAGTAATTTCTTTTAGAGTATTTTTCACTTTAAACAGAAGTGGTAGCACACCGGAGGTAGTAGATCAGCGAATATAAAAAATAAGACCACCGAACACCTCTAGGCAGACTCCCGGGCGACTGACGAAATCTATGTAATGGGGGGGGGGGTCAATATTCCGCGCCGCGCATATCTGGGCTGCGCAGTGCACCGGCGCGCGTTGCAATGGCGACTTAAAATTCCTACGCAACTTTTTACCTTACTGAATGGGCTCAGTCCCATTTAGATTAGAAAGTATTAAAAAAATTGGAATGTCAAATTTTGAAACCAACTAATGTTTTGTCTCGGAATCATCAGCATGATGAATGAACATAACATCTCCGAATTGACAAATCAGAATGTTGTGAGAAAAAAATATTTTTTAGTTTTGATTTTTTTACAGATCTAGAAGAAGAAATAATGAAAATAAATGTAGTCGTTGACAAACCCTCGTTTTAATAGGTGATGGGTCCAGTGTCATCAGATTTTTATTTAGAAATTATTAATAATTTTGGAATATAGAGTTTTGGTAGGGCCGGATATTATGTAGGTCCAGAACCCCAAATATATTTTTTCTAAAAACAAAAGAGGTAGCACACCTGAGGTAGATCCCGAATACAAAAAATAAGACCACCAAACGCTAGGCAGACTCCCGGGCGACTGACAATTCTATGCAATGGGGGGAATCAATATTCCGCGCCACGCATATCTGGGCTGCGCAGTGCACCTGCGCGCGCTGGACGGCGACCCGAAATTCCTACGCAACTAATATACATGTCACCGGAAAATAACAAGATCCGTAAGTTTATAAATTTCCTAGTAAATTGATAAACTTTCGTAAGATTCTACACTGGAGATAAATTTTATTATTTTACGTTCACATTTTCGTAAATTGATAAACTTACTGAAGTCACTCGTAAAATAATAAGTAAGCACTACGCATGATCTGATTGGTTGACTGTCACGTGTCACTTCTCCTTCCTCGGGGCCGCCATTAAAGTCTATGGACACAAGCAGTGCCGCTATGAACGTTGACCAATCAGAGAGCAGTGTGTTATTTTACGTATATCAAAGATGCGTATATTTAAAAGAGCTTCTGTGATTGGTCGAACCATTTAGAATCTTACGAATAGATATCCGTTAGTTTATAAATTTACCGTGTGACGTCGGAAATTGATAAATTTACGAAAATAAGAACGTAAAATAATACAATTTATCTCCCGTTTAGAATCCTACGGAAATTTATAAATATACGGATCTTGTTATTTTCCGGTGACATACATACCTCACTAACATTGCTCTCAGTTATTTGTTTTGGAGCATTTTTCACTAAAAACGGAAATGATAGCTAATAGATAACCAAATATAAAAAGAGCACATAACGACAGTCAAGAGTCCCAGGCGGCGCTGCAGGATTCTTCAAAAGACTTAACGCGGCCCAGGTTCACAAAGGGTTCAAGAAGGAACGCGGTGGGTTTTAGTCAGTAAAATCTGTCACTCCCTCACGCTATCACCCTCAGCGGGAAAAGTCATCTAATGATTTCCCATCGATAATAAAAAAAGAGTCCCAGGCGACTGATGAATCCTATGATGAGGGTATGAATCAATATTTCGCGCTGCACATATCTGAGATGCACACTGCACAGCACATGCGTACGGCGGACGGCGAACTTTTTATCTCACTGATATCGCTCTCAGTAATTTGTTTAAGAGTATTTTTCACTTTAAACAGAAGTGGCAGCACACCTGTGGTAGTAGATCATCGAATATAATATAAAGACGACCGAACGCTAGGCAGACTCCCGGGCGGCTAACGAATTCTATGCAAAGGGGGGGAATCAATATTCCGCGCCGCGCATATCTGGGCTGCGCAGTGCATCTGCGCGCGCTGGACGGCGACGCCTAAACACTTAAAATTCCTATTCAACGAATTAACCTCGTTAATATCGTTCTCTTGTTTTAAAGTATTTTTCACAAACAACAGAAGAAATAGCAAGCATACCTGAGGTAGTAGATCAGCGAATATAATAGAAAGACCACCGAATACTAAGCAGACTCCCGGGTGACTGACGAAATCTATGCAATGGGGGGGGAATCAATATTCCGCGCTGCGCATATCTGGACTGCGCAGTGCACCTGCGCGCGCTGAACGGCGACCCGAAATTCCTATGATGCGCTTCGACTCCGCGTTAGTATAAATTGACCCTTAGATATTGGTTTAAGGTTTGGTATATATCTGAGGGAAAATGCATAGCGCTTTATCGGTCGCGGAACGCCAGAACAGACGGATATGCAATAAAACATTCAACCGTTCACACCTAACCGATAATGCATAAGTGCGTCGCTCTTATTGGATACGCTCGACGCATTTGATGTCAGATACGAACGCGACCCTAAGAGTATTTTTCACTTTACACAGTAGTGGTAGCACACCTGAGGTAACCGAATATAAAAATACTACCACCGAACGTCAGGCAGACTCCCGGGCGACTGACGAATTCTATGCAATTAGGGGGAAATCAATATTCCGCGCTGCGCATATCTGGGCTGCGCAGTGCACCTGCGCGCGCTGGACGGCGACGCCTAAACACTTAAAATTCCTATTCAACGAATTAACTCACTGATATCTCTCTCAATAATTAGTTTTAGAGTATTTTTCACTTTAAACAGAAGTGGTAGCACACCGAAGGTAGTAGATCAGCGAATATAAAAAATAAGACTGACGAATTCTGTGCAATGAGGGGGAATCAATATTCCGCGCTGCACATATCAAGGCTGCGCACTGCACGTGCGCACAGTGGACGGCGACACCTAAACACTTAAAATTCCTACGCAACTAAATTAACCTCATTAATATCGTTCTCTTGTTTTTAAGTATTTTTCACAAACAACAGAAGTAATAAGCAAGCATACCTGAGGTAGTAGATCAGCGAATATAATAAAAAGACCACCGAATGCTAGGCAGACTCCCGGGCGACTGATGAAATCTATGCAATGGGGGGAGGGAGAGGAATCAATATTCCGCGCCGCGCATATCATGGCTGCGCAGTGCACGTGCGCGCGTTGCAATGGCGACTTAAAATTCCTACGCAACTTTTTACCTTACTAATATCACAGTCACTTGATGGTTTAAGAATAGTTTTTGTTACAGCATTTTAACAAAATAAATATCCTTCTTTAGTTAGTTATATGTTGTCTGTGTATGAATTTAGTTATATGTTGTCTGTGTATGAATTGTCTATTGTGTTTCTAGAAAATAAATTTGTTTGATTCGAACCTTCATCCGTTTTTTATTTGGTTAAGGGCTCAGTCCCATTTAGATTAGAAAGTATTAAAAAAATTGGAATGTCAAATTTTGAAACCAACTAATGTTTTGTCTCGGAATCATCAGCATGATGAATGAACATTACGTCTACGAATTGACAAATCAGAATGTTGTGAGAAAAAAATATTTTTTAGTTTTGATTTTTTTACAGATCTAGAAGAAGAAATAATGAAATAAATGTAGTCGTTGACAAACCCTCGTTTTAATAGGTTATGGGTCCAATCTCATCTAGATTTTTATTTAGAAATTATTAATAATTTTGGAATATAGAGTTTTGGTAGGGCCGGATATTATGTAGGTCCAGAACCCCAAATATTTTTTTTATAAAAACAAAAGAGGTAACACACCTGAGGTAGATCCCGAATACAAAAAATAAGACCACCAAACGCTAGGTAGACTCCCGGGCGACTGACGAATTCTATGCAATGGGGGGAATCAATATTCCGCGCCGCGCATATCTGGGCTGCGCAGTGCACCTGCGCGCGCTGGACGGCGACCCGAAATTCCTACGCAACTAATATACATACACCTCACTAACATTGCTCTCAGTTATTTGTTTTGGAGCATTTTTCACTAAAAACGGAAATGATAGCACACCTGAGGTAATAGACAACCAAATATAAAAAGAGCACCTAACGACAGTCAAGAGTCCCAGGCGGCGCTGCGGGATTCTTCAAAAGACTTAACGCGGCCCAGGTTCACAAAGGGTTCAAGAAGGAACACGGTGGGTTTTAGTCAGTAAAATCTGTCACTCCCTCGCACTCAGTGGGAAAAGTCATCTACTGATTAGCCATCGATAAAAAAAAGAAAAAAGGGTCCTAGGCAACTGATGAATCCTATGATGAGGGTGTGAATCAATATTCCGCGCTGCACATATCTGGGATGTGTATGGCACATGCGCACGTTGGACGGTGACTTAAAATTGCCAAGCAACTTTTTACTTCACTGATATAGCTTTTATTAATTTGTTTGAGAGTATTTTTCACTTTAAACAGAAGTGGCAGCACACCTGAGGTAGTAGATCACCGAATATAATATAAAGACGACCGAACGCCAGGCAGACTCCCGGGCGACTAACGAATTCTATGCAATGGGGGGAATCAATATTCCGCACTGCGCATAACTGGGCTGCGCAGTGCACCTGCGCGCGCTGGACGGCGACCCAAAATTCCTACGCAACAAAGTTATCTCACTAATGTCGGTCTAAGGGTCAATTTATACTAGTGCAGAGTCGAAGCGCATCGAAGCGTTCTTCCAAAACTGAACATAAAAAAATCAACTTAACTCCACAGCGTAACGCACACATTACTTCTGAGATTTTAAATAGTAGCGCGCATTCTTCGGGATTCGCGCGTCTGCGCGTGTATAACGCTGATTCGAATTCGTGCGGCTTTGTATTAGTTGTAAAGAATTTGACGCTTCGACTCCGCGTTAGTATAAATTGACCCTTAGTTATTGGTTTAAGGTTTGGTATATATCTAAGGGAAAATGCATAGCGCTCTATCGGTCGCGGGACGCCAGAACAGACAGATATGCAATAAAACATTCAACCGAACCGATAATGCATAAGTGCGTCGCTCTTATTGGATACGCTCGACGCATTTGATGTCAGATACGAACGCGACCCTAAGAGTATTTTTCACTTTACACAGAAGTGGTAGCACACCTGAGGTAACCGAATATAAAAATACGACCACCGAACGTCAGGCAGACTCCCGGGCGACTGAGGAATTCTATGCAATGAGGGGAAATCAATATTCCGCGCCGCGCATATCTGAGCTGCGTAGTGCACGTGCGCGCGTTCAACGGCGACTCAAAATTCCTACGCAACTAACATTTTTCACTAAGGCTCCTTTTCCTATCATGCGTATTTTAGCCCGCACGCGGGTCTCGTCCGCAGACGGGTGATAGCACGCTCCGGGCCAAACGCAGGACTAAGATATCGTTTGCTGCTGCAGTGTTTTGCGTGTCGTCAGTGGCTATAGTGGTGTACAAACATGAACGTCAAAAAAATTACTGTCGCTTATATCATTTTTAAAAATAAAAAATATAAAAAGCAATTCAGAGTAGATCCATATCTTGAAACTAGATCACTCACTGGAATGCTTAATGTAAATTTTCAAAATCTCCGAGATAATCATCGAAAATTTATGAACTATTTCCGAATGTCCCTTCGATCTTTTGATGAGTTGCTGGGAAGCAACTGGGATAACTCTCTGTATCAATTTTCATTATGAGCTACTACTATGAGGCTATAGTTCATGCGTGCGGCCCGCTTCATAGTAAAAACAACACTGGCAGGCAGAAGATCGCTGCGCGCATCCGGATAGCGCGCACGCGGGCTGCGCGCCCGCAGCCAATCCGCATTCAGCACGCGTGCTACCCGCATGATAGGAAAAACATGTATGAAATCATAGGATGCGGGCAGCCCGCATGCGGACGAGGAAATATATAAAATACGCATGACAGGAAAAGGGCCTTAAAAACGGAAATTATAGCACATCTGAGGTAGTAGACAACCAAATACAAAAAGAGCACCTAACGACAGTCAAGAGTCCCAGGCGACGCTGCGGGATTCTTCAAAAGACTTAACGCGGCCCAGGTGCACAAAGGGATCAAAAAGGAATACGGTGGGTTTTAGTCAGTAAAATCTGTCACTCCCTCACGCTATCACCCTCAGCGGAAAAAGTCATCTACTGATTTCCCATCGATAATAAAAAAAGAAAAAAGAGTCCCAGGCGACTGATGAATCCTATGATGAGGGTATGAATCAATATTTCGCGCTGCACATATCTGAGATGCACACTGCACAGCACATGCGCACGGTGGACGGCGAACTTTTTATCTAACTGATATCGCTCTCAGTAATTTGTTGTGGCAGCACACCTGTGGTAGTAGATCACCGAATATAATATAAAGACGACCGAACGCTAGGCAGACTCCCGGGCGACTAACGAATTCTATGCAAAGGGGGGGGGGGAATCAATATTCCGCGCCGCGCATATCTAAGCTGCGCAGTGCACCTGCGCGCGCTGGACGGCGACCCAAAATTGCTACGCATCTAATATACATACCTACCTATCACTAACATTGCTCTCAGTTATTTGTTTTGGAGCATTTTTCACTAAAAACGGAAATGATAGCACACCTGAGGTAATAGACAACCAAATATAAAAAGAGCACCTAACGACAGTCAAGAGCCCCAGGCGGCGCTGCGGAATTCTTCAAAAGACTTTACGCGGCCCAGGTTCACAAAGGGTTCAAGAAGGAACACGGTGGGTTTTAGTTAGTAAAATCTGTCACTCCCTCACACTATCGCCCTCGGCGGGAGGAGTCATCTACTGATTAGCCATCGATAAAAAAAAGAAAAAA
>NWSH02000323.1:2566158-2576163 GCA_002382865.2 Heliothis virescens
ACAAAGTTATCTCACTAATGTCGGTCTAAGGGTCAATTTATACTAGTGCAGAGTCGAAGCGCATCGAAGCGTTCTTCCAAAACTGAACATAAAAAAATCAACTTAACTCCACAGCGTAACGCACACATTACTTCTGAGATTTTAAATAGTAGCGCGCATTCTTCGGGATTCGCGCGTCTGCGCGTGTATAACGCTGATTCGAATTCGTGCGGCTTTGTATTAGTTGTAAAGAATTTGACGCTTCGACTCCGCGTTAGTATAAATTGACCCTTAGTTATTGGTTTAAGGTTTGGTATATATCTAAGGGAAAATGCATAGCGCTCTATCGGTCGCGGGACGCCAGAACAGACAGATATGCAATAAAACATTCAACCGAACCGATAATGCATAAGTGCGTCGCTCTTATTGGATACGCTCGACGCATTTGATGTCAGATACGAACGCGACCCTAAGAGTATTTTTCACTTTACACAGAAGTGGTAGCACACCTGAGGTAACCGAATATAAAAATACGACCACCGAACGTCAGGCAGACTCCCGGGCGACTGAGGAATTCTATGCAATGAGGGGAAATCAATATTCCGCGCCGCGCATATCTGAGCTGCGTAGTGCACGTGCGCGCGTTCAACGGCGACTCAAAATTCCTACGCAACTAACATTTTTCACTAAGGCTCCTTTTCCTATCATGCGTATTTTAGCCCGCACGCGGGTCTCGTCCGCAGACGGGTGATAGCACGCTCCGGGCCAAACGCAGGACTAAGATATCGTTTGCTGCTGCAGTGTTTTGCGTGTCGTCAGTGGCTATAGTGGTGTACAAACATGAACGTCAAAAAAATTACTGTCGCTTATATCATTTTTAAAAATAAAAAATATAAAAAGCAATTCAGAGTAGATCCATATCTTGAAACTAGATCACTCACTGGAATGCTTAATGTAAATTTTCAAAATCTCCGAGATAATCATCGAAAATTTATGAACTATTTCCGAATGTCCCTTCGATCTTTTGATGAGTTGCTGGGAAGCAACTGGGATAACTCTCTGTATCAATTTTCATTATGAGCTACTACTATGAGGCTATAGTTCATGCGTGCGGCCCGCTTCATAGTAAAAACAACACTGGCAGGCAGAAGATCGCTGCGCGCATCCGGATAGCGCGCACGCGGGCTGCGCGCCCGCAGCCAATCCGCATTCAGCACGCGTGCTACCCGCATGATAGGAAAAACATGTATGAAATCATAGGATGCGGGCAGCCCGCATGCGGACGAGGAAATATATAAAATACGCATGACAGGAAAAGGGCCTTAAAAACGGAAATTATAGCACATCTGAGGTAGTAGACAACCAAATACAAAAAGAGCACCTAACGACAGTCAAGAGTCCCAGGCGACGCTGCGGGATTCTTCAAAAGACTTAACGCGGCCCAGGTGCACAAAGGGATCAAAAAGGAATACGGTGGGTTTTAGTCAGTAAAATCTGTCACTCCCTCACGCTATCACCCTCAGCGGAAAAAGTCATCTACTGATTTCCCATCGATAATAAAAAAAGAAAAAAGAGTCCCAGGCGACTGATGAATCCTATGATGAGGGTATGAATCAATATTTCGCGCTGCACATATCTGAGATGCACACTGCACAGCACATGCGCACGGTGGACGGCGAACTTTTTATCTAACTGATATCGCTCTCAGTAATTTGTTGTGGCAGCACACCTGTGGTAGTAGATCACCGAATATAATATAAAGACGACCGAACGCTAGGCAGACTCCCGGGCGACTAACGAATTCTATGCAAAGGGGGGGGGGGAATCAATATTCCGCGCCGCGCATATCTAAGCTGCGCAGTGCACCTGCGCGCGCTGGACGGCGACCCAAAATTGCTACGCATCTAATATACATACCTACCTATCACTAACATTGCTCTCAGTTATTTGTTTTGGAGCATTTTTCACTAAAAACGGAAATGATAGCACACCTGAGGTAATAGACAACCAAATATAAAAAGAGCACCTAACGACAGTCAAGAGCCCCAGGCGGCGCTGCGGAATTCTTCAAAAGACTTTACGCGGCCCAGGTTCACAAAGGGTTCAAGAAGGAACACGGTGGGTTTTAGTTAGTAAAATCTGTCACTCCCTCACACTATCGCCCTCGGCGGGAGGAGTCATCTACTGATTAGCCATCGATAAAAAAAAGAAAAAAGGGTCCTAGGCAACTGATGAATCCTATGATGAGGGTATGCACTATCGGTCGCGGAACGCTAAAACAGACAAAATATACAGTAAAACATTAAACCGTTCACACCTAACCGATGATGCGTTAGTGCGTCGCTCTTATTGGATACGCTCGACGTATTTGATGTCAGATACGAACGCGACCCTAAGAGTATTTTTCACTTTACACAGAAGTGATAGCACACCTGAGGTAACCGAATATAAAAAATGCAACCACTGAACGTCAGGTAAACTCCCGGGCGACTGACGAATTCTATGCAATGAGGGGGAATCAATATTCCGCGCCGCGCATATCGGCAACTTAAAATTGCTACGCAACTTTTCACCTCACTGATATCGCTCTTAGTAATTTATTTTAGAGTATTTTTCAGATATAACAAAAGTGGCAGCACACCTGAGGTAGTAGATTAGTGAATATAACAAAAAAAAACCGAACGTCAGGCAGACTACCGGGCGACTGACGAATTCTATGCAATGAGGGGGAATCAATATTCCGCGCCGCGCATATCTGGGCTGCGCAGTGCACGTGCGCGCGTTGCACGGCGACTTAAAATTCTTACGCAACTTTTCACCTCACTTATTGATATAAGTGAGGTAAAAAGTATCACAGTTACTTGATTGAATGTCAAGAATTTCGAAGTTTGGCAACAGTACAACAGATTAAGAAGTCTGCCATCAAGATACCAGAAATTTCGTTTCAGTGGAGGAAATCTTAAGAAATGACTGGCAGATCAGAAATATCACGAGTACCTCTGAAATCAGAATAGATGTCAAGTGATGAGGTTTTGATGGATATTTAGTTCTGTGATGATTTTGTCTTATATTTATTTTTGTTGCATGTATTTACATTATTTTGATAAGTGGGGATGTCGATAATGTATCAAAATAAGTGAGGTTTTGTATTTACATAGTTATAGGTCTTAATATGTTTTACAAATCTAGAAGAAGAAATAATGAAATAAATGATATCGTTGACAAACCCTCGTTTTAATAGATTATGGGCCCAGTCCCATTTAGGCTTTTATTTAGAAAGTATCAATAATTTTGGAATGTAGAGTTTTGGTAGGGCCAGATATTATGTAGGTCCAGAAAACCAAATTAAATTTTTCACTAAAAACAAAAGAGGTAGCACACCTGAAGTAGATCCCGAATATAAAAAAATGAGACAGCCAAACTCCTGACAGTGTCCCGAGCGCGCCTAACAAACTACGAGTATATCGAACTGAATCAATATTCCGCGCTGCGCATATCTAAAATGCGCAATGCACGTGCGCACGTTGGACGGCGACTTAAAATTCCTACGCAACAATTTACCTCACTAATGTCATTTCAGATGACCCCTCCCGCTGTTGGTTACAGCGTGAGGAAGTGTCAGACTTTTACAGACTAAAACCCACCGTGTTACTTCGGGAATCCTTTGTGTGCCAGGGCCGCGGTATCTCTTTCGAACATCCCGCAGCCAGTGGAAGCACCCCTGAGGTAGTAGACAACCAAATATAAAAAGAGCTCCTAACGACAGCCAAGAGTTCTAGGCGACTGATAAATTCTTTGTCAGTGAGTGAATCAATGTTCCGCGCTGCGCATATTTGGGCTGCGCATATTTGGGCTGCGCACTGCACGAGCGCACGTTGGACGGTGACACCCAAAAACACTTAAAATTCCTACTCAACGAATGAGTATTTTTCACTTTAAACAGAAGTGGTAGCACACCTGAAGTAGTAGATCAGCGAATATAAAAAATAAGACCACCGAACGCCAGGCAGACTCCCGGGCGACTGATGCATTAGGGGGAATCAATATTCCGCGCCGCGCATATCTGGGCTGCGCGCTGCATCTTTAGAATATAAGCACTTAGCTGAATTAAAAAAAAACGTCACGTTTGAGGCCCGTTTCTTATTACTATTTTGTTAATGCGCTGAATTATTGTACCTACCAGAACCATTATTTTCTTCCACTCAGAAGTTAATCACTTGTAATATTTTTTTTTTTCATAAAAAAGAGCAGTTTCTAATAAAGCAATATGATTAAAAAAGGACTTTCCCATTCCAAGCAACTAAAAGATACATATATAGAGCACGACCGTACGCTCCTAAGAATCCGCGGCAACTGGGTGGGATGGGAGCTTGGTGCGGTTTTACACAGTGAGGTCAATCGATATTCCGCGCCGCGCACACCTGTGATGCGCGCTGCACCTGCGCTTTCGACGCGCCGTTCAAAGCGCAGGTGGACGCCGCGGCGTCTTTTATACTTCCTACCCAACTGATTTTCCTTACTAATATCACATTCCAATTAAATTTAATTTGCTTTAGTGTGTTTCACTATTAATAGAAGTCGTAGCACACCTGTGGTAGTAGAAAACCAAATATAAAATGAGCTAACGATAGTAAAGAGTCCCAGGTGATGAATTCTACAGGATGTCCCTCAAACTATGGATCAAATGGAAGAGGAGTGTTGCGAACTCTTTTTATATCTTTATTTATTCATAGTTTTTCTATTAAATTATATTGTCAATGTCAAACTGCTTATGTTAAAATCACTACTTTTCTTTTCGTTGTGTCTGATCATTATATATTTTTATTCATCTAACTAAATATTTGTTTTGATCAATAGTTTCCACTGCTCTCCTTCATTCTGGCCCTTGGCCGCGTTGCCATGAGGGCCTGACATCAAAGAAATGTTTCCTCAAGTTCGGATCAGAAAACAGGACAGAGACGCCCTTCGCTATCTTTGGCAACCGAATAGTTCCGAAACTATTAAAGTCGCTATCTTTGGCAACCGAATAGTTCCGAAACTATTAAAGAATTTAGATTGACAGCTGTAGTTTTTGGTGCCTGTTGCAGCCCCTTTATTGCGCAATTAATTAAAAGTAAAAATACTCAGGAGCAAGCGTCTTCACATCCAAAAGCAGTTGACGCCATTTTTTGTAATCATTACATGGAAGATTATATAGACTCTTTACGACTCCGTCAGTGAATCAACCAAACTCGCGGCTGATATTGTCGTCGTCCATAAAGCTGCGGATTTTGAAATGAGAGATTGGCTTTCTAACGATCTTGCAGCACTGGAATTAGTACCCAAGGACTTGCGTGCTGTTCGGCCGTCAGAGATTGATTTAGGAAACTATTTCAATAGTGTTAGAGCTTCGGGAATGGCTTGGGATCCTATTAACGACAACTTACGAGTTTCGATCTGCTGCATCTGAAGAGACACCAAACCCACTTACCAAACGCAAAGCTCTCTCACACCTTATGCGAGTTTACGATCCTTTAGGACTTTTGGGACCAGTGGTGGTGAAAGGTCGAATTTTGTTCCAACAAGCATGGAGACTCAACGTTGATTGGGATTCTGAACAACCTTCGAGATTTCGAAGTGGCTAGATTCCAGGAACTTAAAAGTACAGAAACGTACTTGCAAATTCCGCGTTAGTATTCTAAATCTAAAGAATCTGAGCCATCACACCGTGAGCTACATGTTTTTGCCGATGCAAGCGAGCTGTCATTTGCCTGTGTAGCTTACCGGCGCTTGCTCTACTCAGATGGTAGCTTTGAAATTTCCCTCATTTCGAGTAAAGCAAGAGTCTCTCCCCTGAAACCAGTCTCAATACCTGCTTAGAACAGCAAGCTGCTTTGCTTGCTTCCCGTATTGCCGTCACTGTAAAGGACAGTCATCGCAAAAAAACATCACAAACTTTTCCATGACTGTTCTTCAATGGTTATGAAGTGACGCACGTACCTTCAAACCCTTTGTCGCTCATCGTTTAGGCGAAATTTTGGAAACTTCTTGTGTTAGGGATTGGCATTGGGTACCGACGGATTAAAATGCTGCTGATGACGCAATCAGAATTCGTCCAATAGTATTGGACTCATCGCACAGATGGTTCTGTGGTTCATTAGTTCAAGTCCCCGCAGGACTGGCCAGTGGAGCCATCCAAATCTAATGACATGTCAGTTTGCGAAGAACTCAAAATTAAACCTGAGGAATTGGTGTCATTTCTGTCTATAGCACATCAACTCCTGTCACTGCAAATTTCGCTCACTTTAGTGATTGGCTTCGCTTAGTACGTGCCACAGCTCGGATATATGAAGCTGTAGCATGCTTTGGCAATATTTTGGGTCATATTCGAAATTCTAAATCATCCAGACGATTCATGTCGTCACCGTCCAACTTCGCGATTAGCATCCACTACTCTTAAACCACTTACCGCACAGCTTTTTCAAATAGCGGAGAGACATATTCTTCAACGCACTCAATTAGATAGCTTCTCAGAAGAAATAAAAAAAAAACAAAATTCGCAGATGATTTCTAAGAAAAGTCGCCTCGTCAGGCAATCGCCTGTGTTCGGAGATGATCATTTGCTAAGATAAGCCAGAAGAATTAAAGGTGTACATGGTGTTGAGCAAGAAGTTCGCATTCTTATCTTGTTGAACGGTCGTCATCCAGTCGTACGCCTCTTGGTATTGTATTATCATAAAAGAGCAGGCTATGCAAACAACAGAGGCTATTGCTGATGGGATAGTTATTGCCGGTGACCCCTATTCTACTAAGCTTATTCCTGACATGAAAAAGTTCTGTCTTAGTCTGTGGGAGGATCACATTAGTACTGTTACAGTAAGTAAAGGTCTGTGGTACAGAACCATTCAGCATGGTCTGCCTCGAGCTCCTCGGTTTGACGTTACTGATATGTCAAGAGAAATTTTGGTGATGGCATTCAGGGTACGCTCTGGTCATGTGCCTGCTAATGATTTTCTGAACATGATGGGTGTGAAACCATCATCGTTATGCAGTACCTGCCCGGGTAAGGTGGATAAGAGTGTGGTGGTGGAAAACAGGTAAAATATTTTGCACATACAGCGCCATCTCTGATATATAGCATGTACTACAACGACGCCAGGCGTGGCGTGTGAGAGTATCCCTCACGAAAAAATTTTAAGTTAAGAAGAAAACATGCTGCGCCGACCCCAAATAAATTGGGATAAGGGCAGGAAGACGACGATGCTTGGTTAAGTCAACGAGCAATTCTCGCCGCAAAAAATAATGATGTACACGCACTGAATTTCACCATTCAATCAAAAATCTATGGCGAATTGGTGACATAAAAATCAGTTGAATCCATAACAAATCCCGATGATGTAGTAAATTATCCAACGGAGTTTTTGAACTCTCTGGAGTAAATAAAAAAAAACTTATTCCCAAACTAAATGTTACAAAAACCGAAGCCATCTGGTGGCGAAACGAAGTTCGCCGGGTTTGCTAGTTTTAAATAAAATTTTCCTCAACCACGATGCGAATTAGTTGAAAGTTGCTAAAATTGACCATTATTTTGATCCGTCAAAATTAAGACCAAAAGTCACCCGTTAAAATAAAGAGCCTATCTGCAACCTTGATCCATACTTCGAAGGAAAACCCTGTATAACAGTGAGGTAATATCAATATTCCGCGCTGCGCATATCTGGGATGCGCGCTGCACTGCGCGTTGGACGGCGACTTAAATTTCCCACGCAATTAATTTACCGTACGATTATCACACTCAGTTATTTATTTTATATAATATTTTTCACTTATAAACAGAAATGGTAAATAATCGAATAGAAAAAAAATAAGACGAACGCTAGTCAGAGTCCAGGGCGAATGACAAATTTTACATCAATGAAATGAATCAATATTCCGCGCCGCGCATATCTGGGCTGCGCGCTGCATCTGAGCGCATTGGTTGGGATGTCAAAATATGTAGTACTTAAAATTAATTTATAAAAGACATTATATTCCCTTTAAAAAGTAAAAAATAATAAAAGTAACTCAATCTCAAAGTAAATGCTTAAGTATTATTGATAATTAGCTTCCGCCAGCGGTTTCACCTGTTTTCCTAGGGGACTTCTTAAAGAAATAGTAGTAGAAAGAGTATAAAACTTGCATACAACGTCACAAACTTTCGCATTTATAATACGGGTAGAATTCAAAAAATACATCGCGTTGGGGGGGGGCCAGTTCTAATTATTTTTTTATCAGCTCTACGTACTTTTTAAAAATCAAGTACCTACCAGAACGATTATTTTCCTCCACTCAGCAGTTCTAATCACTTGTTAACATTTTCTTTCAATATTTTTTAGGAAATAAAAGAAAGCAGGCTTTAATAAAACGATATTATTAAATAAAATCAGTTTTCAGGGCTATGCAACAAAAAAAAACAAATATATGTAGAGCACAACCGTACGCTCCTAAGAATCCGCGGCAACTGGGCGGGGTGTGAGCTCTGTACAGTTTTACACAATTAGGTCAATCGATATTCCGCACCGCGCATATTTGGGCTTTGCACCTGCGCGTGCCACACCCTAGCTGTCCTCAGTAAAACACATCTCGCTGATGAAGAAGAACTAGTGGACCAAGGAGGAGGTTATACTTTTTTTTTGGAAAGGTGCCCCTGCAGCTGAACCAAGAAAGTTCAAATATGGGGTTTGCTATAAAAAACAATATTGTGAGAAATCTCGCAGAATATCCTAGACACGTCTTTACCGTATGACTACTTTACGCCTACATTTACAAGATAACAGTTATCTTAACATAATCAGTGTGTATGCACTCACTTTGGATAAGTCAGATCATACAGAAAGTAAAGATGGAAACAAAAGCCTTGGCCTTGGAAAGGGCTTTATTAGCTCAAGAAATAAGTTTAAAATAAATATTTTCGAAGCATTTATCAAGAAATCGCACTAGCACCTAGCACTGAAGAATTGTACACAGATCACAAGACCGAGTTAAATAAAACTTTGAGTATTTTAAAATCTATTGTCAACTTGTTTTTTTTGTAATTTCTTTTTAAGCTTTTATTAGGTCTTTTAGCTATACAGCGTGTTTTTTAATTGATTGGCAATATTTCTCCCCCAGAATCTAATCGTGGAAACAATAATTTACAAAGGCAGTCAATTGTTCAATAATAAATAATAAGAGATATTCCAAAATCAACAAAAAAAGTTAAAAGCTCAATACCATGTCATGACAGTAAGCGCTCTACGGAATTACATTCGCACAATCACATGATATCGCTAGGTCATTCGCCTCACGCACGCGCACAACGTAAGTAAAAAGAATGAATTAGATTTCAGCGCTCACTAAAATCCATTTTGTAATTTATTATTTTTCATAACTTTTGTCAACACCATTTGAACCTCAATTTGTTTGACACAAGTTATGTTTTAACAATCTACCAATATCGAAAACATTAAAGCAGCCTGCCCGGCGTGTGTGCAAAGTACCTCATAATAATTCGATCGCTTTAGGGCCGCTTGAATTAGTAAATAAGGTCAGTGGGGGCAAGATGAAAAACGGGGTAACACAAAATGTCATCCATAACTCCAGATTTAGTGCAGATTTTGCTGTGATAACAACATTATTAGAATCGCCATTTTGTTACGCCAAACTTTCTCATTCAGCGTTTGCCATTTCGAGTGATTGGTTGTGTTAAAAACTTAAATACCCGAGTCGTGACTTTTACGAAGTTAAATCGAGTTTTTTTATCTTCCCCCGAGTTCCATAACTTCACTTATGAGGTAGGTACGAGTGTTTTATTGGAATACCTGCTCATTATTTTGAATTTTTAGTCGTGTTATTACACCTAAATATGTTTTTATAACGTATTTTAGGAGTTATTACAACTTTCCATCTTCACCCATAAAAATTTGACGGGGTAAGAAGAACATATAAAAATTTCGATCTGACCCCGATTTCAAAACTCATAGTTTCATTTCAAATTGTGTGGATTTTAATTATTATTATTAATAAAAG